>CM027866.1:16740077-16886908 GCA_016097605.1 Eucalyptus guilfoylei
AGACATGAAGGCTTTCAGGATTCACCATGCCGTTGCTTCTTTGTCTCGCATTCGTGCTCTTCTACTCAGGATCAGGTTCTAGTTTCTCTCGTTTATCTCCTTTGTTTGCTTTGTTTGCTAAATCACATGCCCCTCCAAGAACACTTCACCAGACTCCCTTTGGTACTCTATGATTCTTTTGTGTTTTCCTTGATGCTTTGAAAAAAGTTGACTGTCGGATTGTTTTACCTGGTTTGATGTAGTCATGGGTTTGGAAGATATGCGGCGATTGCTCATGATATTCGATGGAAGATTTGATCTGATTATGATTGTATACATATCAATTAAAGATTAGATTTAGATTTAGATTGGATACATAGGATCATTTACTTCCATTCATTGTATACACCTTTGTATTATGTCTACATAGGATGTACATTTACAAACTATTGAAGAGAAAATACAAAAACTCTTTTTCTTTAGTCATGATTTCCTTGCTATCTTTAGCTTCTTTCATGGTATCAAAGCCTCCGTGCTTCGACCTAGTTTCTGCCTCGACCTTCCACCTCGACCTTTGCCAGGAATTTTGACCTACAAAACATATTACCATCCAAGATAAGAATCATTCTTAAAGGAAGGAATTTTTTTACTTACCATGGCCACTCCGCAAGACAACGCTCCGCCGCCGGCAACCAACTCGCTAGAGAAGTCACATCTTAGCTCTCGCAAATTCAAAATCCTCCTGCGACATCTTTTAAATGGAGCAACAATCATCCTAGGCCCAACTCAGCAAAGTGGTGGCCCACACAATGCTCAATTCAATATGGGGCAACCCATGACGGCCAACCTTACTAGTGGATACCTTATCCATTATACTTTGGGTCAAGCCCAAGCTCATCATCGCCTAGATATGTGGGCCACCAGAGCCACGTCCAAACTGATGGGAGCCCACTAGCCACGAGTGGGGCAAGCCCAACCACCGGATTGGAGCAGACAAGCGGGTCGGGTGAATTGGGTATGGGAACAAATCCCTACCCAGGATATTTTAATGCGGGTTATCCGATTGGGTCAAACAAATCGGGTTTAGGGACAAATCCCTACCCGAATCTCACGCTTGGATTCCTACCGATTCCAGTAGTGGCTCTCACTGGACGACCAGAACCCGATGACCCTCTGTTCATTCCACCGCCGACGCACTGGAACCGTGGCTAATCAACCAACCACCGCCTAACCTGGGCCAGAAATTCACCCCAAGTGGTCACAGGAGTTCCAGCGCACTCGGTAACGAAGGACAAAGATGGATTCCTCAACGGAACCATTCCAATCCCTCTTGATGAACGCCTAGCCCAACACTAGAGGAAGTGCAATCAACTCGTCCGAACTTGATCGAAATTGCATCTCCCAAAAGTCGCAAATGGACTTCCACCAACAAAGGATGCTAAGAACATGTGGGAAAACATCAAAGAGATGTACGGTAAACTGGATCAAACAAAAATCTTTACCCTAATGTAGGAACTTAGTGAGCTCAAGCAAGGGAACATGATGGTCATGGCTTGCTTTAACAAGCTATCGTCAATGTGGAATGGCCTTGAAGCGGTCGAAGAAAAGCTTGAGGGACCAGAATCCATGATCAAACAATCCAAATCTATCAAAGACAGAGAGAAAGCCACACGCTTTCTATTAATTTTGAATGAGTCATTTCTTACCTTTTGCTCACAGATCCTTGCCATGGACCCAATACCACCGATCAGACGGATCTTCCAACTGGCTATACAGGAGGAAAGCCAGCGGCTCACGTCACCGGAACATGCGAAAAACAACGAAAGCATAGCACTTGCAATTTGGAGAACGACGAGACGGGGCCAACAAAACCTAGCGCAAGAAAAGGAGAAGAGAGGCACGTTAGATTCGGGCAAATAGAGACGCACGTCTCCTTTAAAGGGAAGGAACGAATGGGCCAGACGAGAGCGAGGATCTAACGACTTGTGGGCCCGAAGTTATAAGCGGATCGGACGGTGGACAAGAATCCACAATTAAAGGAATGGACGGCCAGATTTTTGCCATCATCAAGGAATTTTGGGCAAAATTTCAAAGGAAAGGGTAAATTGTTTTGTGAATATGGCAAACATTCTAACCATATGATTGACAATTGTTGGAAATTACATGGAAAATCAGGAGAAAAAGGAAAAAAAAAATTGGCAGCTTATCAAGTTAGTGGACCCATTGGCCCAAATGCCGATCCTCCTATTACTTATGGACAATACCAACAAATGAGGCAGCATTGCAAAAATTGGATAATTCCAACAAAGGAGGGAGTTTTTTCAGGTATCACACATTGCTTGATTAATTCCATATCAAGGAAAGCATGGATTATTGATTCGAGGCAAGCGATCATATTATATGTGACAAAGGATTTTTCTTGAGTATAAATGAAGGATTGAATTTTCCGTTTCCGTACAATTACCCAATGGAAATATCAATCATGTCAATGTGATAGAAGTCTAATCTCATCCTAGATTACTCTTCAAAATGTCCTCTATGTCCCATAATTCCAATTTAATCTTATTTCTGTGTCAAAAGTTGCAAAGAAAATTCATGTCGTATTATTCAATGCCGATACTTGTTTCTTTTAGGCCCTTTTGACTAGCAAACCGATGGGCTGGGGTAACCTCTCTGAAGGACTATTTTTCTGGTCAAGCTTTCCAAGTAATTTTGATTTATCATGCACTTCCTTGAATAAATCAACCTTGTGTAATTTGAGCATCAATGATAAAAATTTCATTATGCATTTGAGATTGGGTCATGGTGCCTCCTTTCCTTGTCCTCAATGTCCCATATGTCTTGTAAAAAACAGTCTCGTATGCCCTTTCCATCTAGTAGCTCTCATGCTAGTGAAATACTTTCCTTGATTCATGTGGATACTTGGGGACCTTACCATACGGTAAATCATAATGGTTCTCGTTGCTTCCTTACAATAGTAGACGATTATTCTCATGCGACGTGGATTTTTTTGATGCAGTCTAAGAGTCAAGCTTACTCTCATTTAAAAACCTTCATTGCACTATCCAAAAATCAGTTTGGAAAATCCATTCAGCAGATCCGTACTAATAACGGGGGAGAATTCTTCAACCATGATTGCTCCTCACTTTTTTCATCTCATGGCATCCAACATGAGAGCTCATGCGTCTATACATCATAACAAAATGGAGTGGTTGAATGCAAGCATCGTCATCTATTGGAAGTCGCACGTGCTTTGAAGTTTCAAGCATTAGTTCCAAAAGATTATTGGGGAGATTGTGTCATCACAGTGGCTTATTTAATCAATCGCATGCCTACTCAGGTACTCAATGGGCGAACACCCTTTGAACTACTATTCGGGAAGAAACCAGAGCTGCAACACCTCAAGGTTTTCAGATGTCTATGTTATGTCGCAATAGTAGGTCCTCGAGACAAGTTGAGTCCCCATGCTCGGGGATGCATTTTTATGGGATATCCCAACCTACAAAAGGGGTATCGGGTTCTTGAGATTTCCACAAATGATTTCTTGGTAAGTCGCGATGTAATCTTTCATGAGAACATCTTTCCTTTCTATGAGAAGACATCTTCAGATGAAGATTCAGGGATAATCTCCAATCCTCCTGGCCTCTTATCTGATGAAGTATTACCTCGAGATTATAGTTACATATTGTTAAAGAAACTCCTTTAATGTTTTGAAGTTGACAAAACTTGTCCAGAGTCTATTCTGAAGATTTTTAGACTTATATATCTAAGTCTGAAGACGACTAGACTTTAGTGTCAAAGTCTAAAGTCTCCTAGACTTTGTGTCAAAGTTTGCCCACACTAACAAATTCCAAATCGAACGCCATCAAGAAAGAAGACTTATCCAGACACAAGATTATCTTTATTTCTTCAAGAGTTCGATTCGTATGGCTTATGGATGGCTTTCTCGGTTGGATATAGCACATACATGATTGATTATCTTTATTAGAATCAATTCCGATAATCAAATATTTTGGAATGCAAGCAATCTTGGAAAGTTCTACTTATGAAAACCAAGATCCCGATTGTATTGGCGAACAAGATTGACGGGTTTTCATCACAATCTTCAAACGACTCAAAGATCTCCTTGATTGATTCTATCCAACGGGTAGATTGGAAGAATTCTTTTGGAAAGTGCCAACGGTCGAGAAGGCATGAAGGAGTATTTAAGGCGGACTCTCTAGTTGTTCGAAATTGTGCGTGAAAGAAAATTTTCAAAGTTTGAAGCTTACTTGTTCCTTATAATTTCATTCACCGAGCCCAAATTTGTACTCAAGAGAGAAAAACATATAGTGTGACCTCGTGAAAGAGAAGCAAACTCTTCACTGTGAAGTTGAGATCACCAAGCTGTAAAATCTCTTTTGTTTCTTAATGGAATCCAGCTAGTGGGCTATCAGCGTGGAAGAGTGGACGTAGGCTTGATCTAAGCCGAACCACTATAAACCTTGTGTTTTTATTATCTTCCCTAAACTCCTTTATTTTTGTTCATAGTTTCATCTATCTGCTAAAGTCTAATCTAGCTCAAAGTCTATTGTTCTTCAAACTCGTTTTGGAAACAAAATATTTCTACTGTTCTTTTGAAAAATTATCTTCACACCTATTCACCCCCATCTAGGTGTTATTACTAGCCCTTTTAATTGGTATCAGAGCTTGTGTGCTTATTTTATTGAAGTGTTTTTACTTCTAAGCTAAAGATCTATGGTTAGTATTTTGGCTCCAAGATTGGTCAAAGGTCGACCAACACCGCACCTCCTTACTTTGATGGGAATGAGTACAACGTGTAGAAAAACAAAATGAATACGTTTATGAGATCGAAAGATCCCTTGGAATGGGATGTGGTAGAAAAAGGGATCAATCCCAAAGCTACATCAACCTTAGAAAGAAGAAAGGAAGTTGTAGATGTTGGCGAAAATGACACAAGCAGAAATAATCAAGAGACAAGCTCTTGATACTAAAGCCATCTACTCTTTATATCGTGCTTTATCTCCTACTGAGTATAACCGAATTTCTTCTTGTGAAACAGCGAAAGAAGTTTGGGATAGATTACACGTTACCTATGAAGGAATTGATCGAGTAAAGGAAACGAAAATCAACATTCTACTCAGATAGTATGAAGCCTTCAAGATGAAGCCTGGAGAATCCATCATTGATATGTTTAGTCGTTTCACTAAAATCGTGAATGGATTAGCATATCAAGGACAGCCAATCTCAGGACCAATGAAGGTCAATAAATTGTTGCGTGGACTTTCCAAAGACTGGAATAACGTGAAAACATTAATTAGAGAAACCCAAAGGATCATGCCTCTTTCAATAGACGAATTAGTAGGCACACGTCAATCATACGAAGTGGAGCAGATCAATGAGGAAGAAGATCCAAGAGGTAAGAAGTCAATTTCTTTAAAATCTAACGATGATTATGATGATACAGATTCAGAAGATGATATGGACTGAAGAGCTAGCACTTACGATAAAGAAGTTCAAAAAGTTGAATTAAAAGGGAAGAAGATTCAACTGGGAGAAGCAAAACACACAAAATTTCCAGAAGAGATCGACTGAAGAAAATGAAACCAGCAAAGAAGTAATATGCTTCGAATGCAAGAAAAATGGGCATATCAGACCCAACTGTCCTTTGTTGAAGAAAAAGAAGGAAAGAACTGAGAAATACAAAAATGCTCTCACAACTGAAACCTTGAGTGAAACTGAGTGCGAGAAAAATGAAGAGGAATATGTCAACATTTGTTTGATGGCTCATTCCGACTTAGACTCAAAATCAGAAACAAATTCTGATTCAGACTCAGACAAAGAACTTGAGGTTAGTGATTTAAAAATTCCTGTTAAAGTTTTGAAGTACATAGAAGAACTTTGTCTCGCCTCAAAACCTTTCTTAAAAGGATTTCTAAACTAAAAAGAGAAAATTCCAAGTTGAGGCAACAAGAAACTTCTTGGAGAGAAAAGTTTGAAAGTTTGGATGGAATTTTTGTTAATTTGAAAGAAAATTATGATTCTCTTTCGAAGGAAAATGTCATTTTGAAAGAAAATATTTCAAATATCACAAAAAGAATTTCAAAAGGATTTGAGAAGTTTGAGAAAATTCTTTTAGTACAAAGACCTTATTTTAACAAATCTGGTTTGGGTATGACTTTAGAAACTATTCCTTTAATTGATTTTCCCAAAGTAAAAGAGAGACTCAAACAAAGTTATGCAAAGGCACTTTACAAAAATCATTTTCAAAGAGTTTTTGTAAAACCCGTTGGTCAAGTGCTCTCAAATGTTCAAAGTGTAATGGCTCAGAACATTTCGAGAAGAAATGTCCCAAGGTTTGGAAACCAATTAAGAGGGATTGGGCAAAGACTATTTTCAACACTAACTCTCCTGGACCCAAGAGAATATGGGTACCAAAGAAAGCTTGAGTTCCTTTTTTAATCACAGGTCACTATCAAGAGGAAGGTCAAATGATATTTGGATAGTGGCTGTTCGAGACATATGACAGGAGATTCAAGTTACTTTATAAAACTTGTTCAAATAAATAGTAGAAAAGTTTCCTTTGGTGGGAATAGTAAAGGAAGAATTGTTGGATGTGGAAACGTGAAGATTGGAAGTCTGACTATCAACAATGTCTCATTGGTGGAAGGTCTGAATTACAATCTACTCAGCATACATCAGCTTTGTGATACTTGATTTAAAATAAATTTCCAAGAAGGCATCTGTTCGTGAACGAGTAAAGATTTTTCTCAATCTTTCACTGGAAGAAGGCATGGGAACATTTACCTTCTAGA
This sequence comes from Eucalyptus guilfoylei, assembly GCA_016097605.1. Classification (NCBI taxonomy): domain Eukaryota; kingdom Viridiplantae; phylum Streptophyta; class Magnoliopsida; order Myrtales; family Myrtaceae; genus Eucalyptus; species Eucalyptus guilfoylei. The sequence continues at coordinate 16,746,872 of CM027866.1, forward strand.
TATTAAACCAAAAAGTTCTCAGTGTCTTATATCTATTCAAGATGAAGCATATCTTTGGCATTGAAAGTTTAGCTATGTTAACATGAAGCATATTGCCAAGATTTCTTCCAAGAAGCTTGTTCGTGGTCTTCCCAACCTAAGCTATCAAAAGTCTGAATTATGCACTCCATGTATTTTGGGAAAACAGGTTATAAGTTCCTTTAAACCTATAAATCAAATTTCTACAAATCGAGCTTTGCAACTTCTGCATATGGACCTCTTTGGACCAACCAGAACTCAAAGTATTGGTGGAAAGAGATACTATCTAGTAATCGTGGATGATTACTCTCGCTTTACTTGGGTTTACTTTCTGGCAAATAAATATGAAGCTTTCTCTCACTTTTCAAAATTTGCCAAGAAGGTTCAGAATGAAAAATGATATATTATTTCAAGCATACGAACAGACCATGAAGGTGAGTTTGAAAATCAAAACTTTGCGAAGTTTTGTGATGAATCTTGTTTTCAGTATGTTTTCTCTTCTCCATACACATTAGAACAAAATGGGGTCATGGAAAGGAATAATAGATCTTTACAAGAGATGGCCAGAACCCTCTTAATTAAGAATAACATATCCTCTCGATTTTGGGCGGAGCAATTTTTACAGCTTGTTACATCATCACCGAGTGTTCTTGAGGCCTATTCTAGAGAAAACTCTTTATGAAGTGTATAAAGGGAAGAAACCAAATGTTTTTTACTTCCATGCATTCGGTTGTAAATGTTATGTTTTGAAAAACCCAAATGATCGAATTGGGAAGTTTGAAGAAAAATCAGACGAATGAATTTTTCTTGGCTACTTAACCTCAAGCAAAACATACATAGTCTTTAACAAGAAGACTCAGTCTGTGACAGAATCCATAAATGTCAAATTTAAAGAGACTCAACCAGACCAGACTCAACTTGAAGGGTCTGAACCTGTTTCGGACTTTACAAAGTCTACTTCCCCATAAGAAGTTCAGACTTCTAGAGATTAGCAACAAGCAGATCTAGAAGATTCAACCAAAGTAGAGGATCAGCAGACTCTCAGATCAACTAGCAACTTGAAGCATAAGTCAAGTCATCCCACAAATTTCATCATTGGCAACATTGATGAAGGAATTCACACCAGATTCAAAATGCGAGAAGAGTCTAGTGCTTTAGCACTTGTTTCTGTGATTGAACCTAAAAGTGTAGAAGAAGCACTGTCTGATGAAAACTGGATCGAAGTTATGCAAGAAGAGTTCAGACAATTCAACATCAACGATGTTTGGGAGCTAATTCCTAAACCTAAAGGTAAGTCTCTTATTGGGACAAAAATGGGTTTTCAAGAACAAGATGGACGAGAAAGGAAATGTGGTCAGGAACAAAGCAAGACTCGTGGCCAAATGATATACGCAAGAAGAATGGATAGACTATGATGAGACCTATGCATCAGTAGAGAGGTTAGAAGCAAATAGACTATTACTTGCTTTTGCTTGCTATAAAGATTTCAGGTTATTCCAGATGGATGTAAAGAGTGTCTTCCTCAATGGTTTCATTCAAGAAGAAGTCTATGTGGAACAACCACTAGGATTTGAAAATCCAAGAAAGCCGACTCAATCTACGACTAAAAAAGGCTTTGTATGGACTAAAGCAAGCACCTCGAGCTTGGTATGAAAGGTTAAGTAAATTCCTAACCCAAAATGGTTTTGTAAAGGGAAAGGTAGATACTACTTTGTTCATAAAAAGAGAGGGTAAAGACTTTCTCTAGTTCAAATTTATGTTAATGATATTATCTTTGGATCCCCCGATAAAAATCTATGCAAGAAATTCTCTAGATACATGCAAGATGAATTCAAGATGAGTATGATGGGTGAGTTAACTTTCTTTCGCGATTGCAAGTTAAACAATCGAAGAAATGTATCTTTATTCACCAAGAGAAGTATGCAAAAGATCTCATCAAGAAATTCGGATTGGAGAATTGCAAAAAGACAAAGAGACACCAATGTCAAGTTCTTTGAAGTTGGACAAAGATGAAGGAGGAAAGAAAGTAGACCGGCAGCTTTACAGAGCATTATTGGTTGCGCTTTACCTTATTGCATCTAGACTCGACATTTTGTTTAGTATTTGCATCCGTGCTAGATTCCAATCAGATCCCAAAGAATCTCATTTAAGTACTATAAAAGGCATCATCAAATACGTTGCAACTACTCTAAAGTTAGGTCTGTGGTATCCCAAAGAATAAGACTTTACTCTCTTTAGATATTCAGACGCAGATTTAGCAGGTTGCAAAGTCGATCGAAAGAGTACTTCAGGTACTTTTCAACTGCTGGGCAGCATGTTGGTGTCTTGGTTCTCAAGGAAGCAGAGTACTGTAGCTCTATCAATAGCAAAAGTAGAGTATGTGGCTCTTGGGAGCTGTTATTCCCAAATTTTGAGGATAAGACAACGGCCAAGAGACTTTGGAATTGAAGAATCGTGCACTGAGATGAAATGCGACAACACCAGTGCAATTAATCTCACGAAGAACCCAATTCTTCATTCAAGGGCAAAGCATATAGAGATTCGACACCATTTCATAAGAGATCATGTTCAAAATAGAGAAATTATGATTCAGTTCGTTGACTCGAAGAATCAGTTGGCAAACATATTTATAAAGCCACTAGAGAAAAATCTATTTATTTGCCCCAAACTGAATATTTTATCTCCTACTGGTTAAAGTTTGACGATGATCAGACTCAGAATGTCCAGAAATTACTTCTGTAAGCTAATATCTCTTTAATGTAGGTAAATTAATTTTAGTATGAAAATTCTGAAAAGGTATGTTGATATTTGAATCGTTGCTTGAATTTTTTATTTTTATAAATTATCTTTTTCAAATTTTTAAATTTATGGCAGTTTTTATTTTTGAAAAAGGCAATTTTCTTTTTCCTTATGATGGGTTGTTTACCCCATTTTACTTCCTTTATATACCGTCCAGTCTTTTTCTACATTCACATCTTTTAGAAACCCTAAATACAGACTCTCTACTCTCTCTACACTCTCATTTTCTACTCTCAAGTTTGCTACGCAAGTTTTCATCTTTTTCGCTTGAACATGTTTGTGAAGTCCTCGAAGACCGCGGAAATGTCTTTTCAAAGGAAGTCGTCTCGGATCTCAAGCAGGGGACCACGGAATATGCTTGAGAGTCTTACACATTTTGATCTGACTGAGGAAGAAGAGTCTCCACAACATTCTCCACAGCGTGCTACTCAAAATCCTCCACGCCAACCAGTAGAAGAGGAAATGGTGGAAGATGTTGAACCTGTCAAGACGTTGAAACCCCATGTTCTTTTTAAACTTTACAATCAGTTGAAGCAAGGTGGTACTACTATGACCTTTATTGATGAATTTTTGAAAGAAAGAGATTACAGGAATGAGACTCTGTTTTTGCGAGCAATAGAAAGATTAGTCATAGCGCTTGAAGGAACAGCAGATAGAACGTTTGCTCACTTTCCTATTGATCCCCGTTTTAGTTCTTTCAATCAGCTAGAGATAAAGGACGATGATGAGAGAATGTACTCGAATTTTCAGCCTAGAATGGCCATTATTGCTGAAGTGCGTAGTGATGGAACAAGTTTGTTTCGTTCTAAGGATCACAGAAAAGTTTACTCCAAATTTCTGAAAAGAGGAGTGATGAACCCTCAATCGGTCGATTTTGATTTCTTGGATTCAGTAAAAGTGAATTTGAGGGAGAAGATGACTCTCCTCCAACTTGAAAAATTTTGTTCTGAAACTTTTGTTGCTTATCTTAAGTTAACTACGTATTTCTATTTGAACCCTGTCTTTTCTTGACGCGAATAGATTTCGATTTATTGTGAGAGAGAAAGTGTACGTGGTGGATGTTGACATGTTGGCTGATGTTATTGGTGTGAAAAGAGGTAGTTTCCAACCAATAAATATCTTTATTGGTTATGCGACAAGTTTTCTTGTTAGGGACAAACTTTCGAAGGCGGCATTACTTATTCCGGACATCGTCCGCCTCAAACATTTTGCTGCACAAAGTCGTGATCAACTGCATCTGACCATAGTCAACTTTAAAAACAGATGTTTCTCGATCTGAAGCGAAACTGATGTTTGCCATCAGTAATGGAATGAAGTTCTCTCTCCCACACGCAATCCTAATGCATATGTACATGACTGTTGTGAAGGATAAGGGATAGCTCCCTTATTCAAAACGCTAGTCACACAACTGTTCAGACATTTTCATAGTCAGTTTCCAGCCTCTCTCTGTGTTAGAACTATCGCTCCTATGGTTATAGGATTGAAGATGGTGTTCAAAATGAGGTTGAAAGAACTGAACAAGGCCTTAGAGCACTTGAAGGAAAAGTCCCCCAGCAGAATTGTCACGCCCCAACCCTCGAGCGCGTGCCCATCCCTCGGTGGTTGATAAATATGCGACGTCTCAGGACACGTCGCCGACCATTCATTTTTAATACACATGCAGAAGCAAAACAAATCCCCTGACAACCAAATGCTTGGGATAGGAAAGTAGACAACAAATCACAACACCAAAACATGCATTTTATAAACACACAGGTTTATATACAACACCGGTCCATCTACAAAAAGACCAGCTCAACAAAATGGAACTGTCCTATGACCAACTAGTCAAACATGTTCGCCGATCCTTCGATCTCCACCTCCCTAGACTTTAGGGCTTTGGGTCCTTCACGACCATCATCTAAGGACCTGAAAATGGTTATACAATAACCAGTGAGACAATGTCTCAGCAAGTTCACCCCCTAAACTCTGACTAAGAAAGAATTACGCCCCAAGGGCTACCTAAGCACAAGCACGAGTCAGAGGACTTACCTTTGCTTCAGATCCTTCTTGCACGTCAGTATAATCAAATACCCGACCAAACAATTCAATTCAATTCAACCATCAAACAGTCGACTCATTCGACTCCATACCATTGATGCCATCTATAAACTCTATCGATTCAACCACTACTCACCTAAGCTGAAATATATATATATATATATATATATATATATATTCATATATCATTGCATTCACCAAAGCGATGTTTGCTCACCGAAGCCGCTAAATAACATTTGCTCACCGAAGTCGCTAGAGTATTATTGCTCACCGAAGTTGCTATATAAATGTAATGCTCGCTGAAGCTAATATCTATAGTGCTCACCTAAAACTGCTATAAATCTATAATGCTCACCTAAGGTGCTAAAGTATTATTCGACCGCTTTCGGTGTTAACACCGACACCCGGTATTTTCCAATTAAAATACCTATATATCACAATCATCACTCAATTTCACAAAATAGCATTCAATTGTACAAACTAACCACACCGCTTGCTGCGATCGTGTGAAATTCTAACAAACGGCTCTCCCGAAATAATTTCCGGAAAATATTAATTAATTAATAATTAAATAAATTAATTTAAAAACTAATTTAATTTAAATATTAAATAATATAATTAAATGCAATAATTAATTAAAAGTCTAATTAAGATTACACTAATCTAATTACATAATTAGACTAATTAATCCATCCACTAATCTAATCATGCACATAATCTAATCAACATTTAATTAAACTAATCTAACAACCTAAACATACTTAGCATAATCTAAACACCCCATAAATATAATTAACTCCATAAGCAGAGTTTAGTGGGTAAACTCACCGAATTTGCGGGCTGGTGAGTCCACGGCAACGGTGACATGGAGACGAGCGATAAACTCCGAAACGGCGACGCTAAACGGAGACTGGGCCGGGCCAAGAATGGCCATGAAGCTGACTGGATTTTTGCGGGCTGTTGGGCTCGACTTTGGTGGAGGCGCTGCAGACGTGTGGGCTGACCTCGTGGCTTCAATTGCTGAATGTTGGAACTGGCGTGTGGTAGCTTGCAGCGAGATGAAGCGGGCTTGGCAAACGGGCTGGGAAATTCTTCGTGGACGTGCTGGCGGAGGGAAGAGACGGTGGAGTTGGGCTGTCTCGGTGGATGGAGTTGCTGGCGACTGATCCATGCATGGGCGGTGGGCTGTTACGGTCAATGAAACTAGAAGTCAGCGAAGGTGATGCTGGCAGGTGGAATTCGCTGGCAGAAGGTGGAGCATTCAGTGGCAGAGGAGACCAGCGAAAATGGAGTTGCAGGTTCGGTCACAGGGGAAATTGGGCAGAGATGGAAGGAGCTGAATGCGAAGGAAAAGAAAGAACAGCAGCGAAGGAGATAAGGGACCGGCAAGGAGTGCTCGAGAAGACTGGTGGGGGGATTAAAAGTCAAAGAAAATATCTTACCATTAAAGTTTGGTCCCCTAAAGTTTTGATGCTTATCTCTTATGTCCCCCAATTACTTTCTTGAACTAATCTCCCACAAATAACCAATTTTGATGCCCAAAAGTTACACCCCCCATCAAGCTCCGAATTTCATAAATCTTAGGCTTCAATTTCTTGATCAAATTCCTTGATTTGATGTCCAATTTTGTTGAAGAAAAAGTCCATACCATTGTTGAAAGTCCCTTTCACAAAATAGCTCGGCTTGGAAGTCAATACTCCCCTCAATTCGGCCAATCCGAATTTTCCTTTCATTTTCCAAATCGTCTGTATCGATTTTCCGTAAAAATCCTGAACTCGCTGAAAATTCTTCGAAGGATGAGTCGACGTTCCTAAAATAAATCGTGACATGATAGAACTTTCAATTTTTGAAATCGGGTTCAAATTCGCGGTTAATTTCAATCTGACGCAATTTTAGCATGACCTAACCTACCGGATAGGTTTTAGGAATTTTCAATGCAATTGACCCGTGATCGATTTATCTCGAGTCACAATGTACATCTTCGACCTATTGACGGCTCTCGATTGTCGTGAAAATCTCGAGGGTTCAAATACGGGCACAGGGTACCAAACGACAGAAAAATCGGTTCAGTGCTGATCGACGAGAATTTTACAATTTGGTGGAATCACCCACACTTAATCACACACCTCAATTGAATCAACCTTAATCACACACCTCAATTGAATCAACCTACCTCTGGTCTCTGATAGATTTTCGATTGTGCCGTAATAACCCTTGCAAATTAACTCGGTCGAACAATCGATTCTTTGTCGAATTCTCAAGTCTAGTGCGTTAAAATCCTTTAATGACTTCCCCAGATAGTCTAGTTATCTCATGAGTGATCAGCTCAGAGAATAGCACTATAGACTTGTCAATAAAAGGCCCGATTCATTTAATTGAAAACAAAACTGAATTTTCAAGATGTCACAAAAACCAAGCAAGACTCTGCTGCATAAAGAAAAGGCAAGGAAATTTTGCGTGAACCTGTCAAGAAGAGAAGATCTCTTATCCTGCAGGATGAAGAGGATAAGGATGATCTTACCATCTCTGCCTTTGCCTTGAAAAATCTTCAGAGTTTTGTCAGTTTTGAGAAGCAACAAGACAAAGAAAGAAGAAAAGACAGAGAAGGAACAAAGGAAAGAGAATAAGCAAGAAAAGAAGCCGGAGAAGCAAGAAGAGAAGAAGAGGAGGGTCAGGATGACTCTCAAGAACCAACTTTTGCAATATCCTTGTCTGCAGATTTAGAAAAGACGAGGAGTGGAATTGTAGGAGCTCAAACCGAAAAAGAATATCACATTGGTACTGCCATTTGAGAGTGCTAGTACGTCCACCTAGAGGGGGGAATAGGTGTTCGAACCAAATTTTGCAAAATATAAGATAAGATCTTACTTATGACTTGAGTCTGTACGATAATAGACTTTGCAAAGGAAATCACACTTAAGCAAATAAAGTTACAAACTGAAATAAAGAGATCAGGGAAGAGAAAAGGAACGCAAATTTTTATAGTGGTTCGGCTTAATCCAAGCCTACGTCCACTCTCCCGCACTGACAACCCACCGGCTGGATTTCACTATGAATTAAAAAGAGTCATTACAGCACCACGTCCTTGATTCCATAGTGTAGAAACTCTACTACACTTCCTCAAGGCTTCACAAAAAGACTAGACTCTCTTTTGAGTACAAATTCTCGCTCAAATATTGAATCAGCAAAGAACAAGGAGCTTTAGACTTTGAAATTTATCTATCACGCACACACTCGAGTAACTAGAACGTCTTCCTTAAATACTCCTCCATGCCTTCACAACCGTTGGAACCTTCCAAAGGAGTTTCTCCAATCTTCCCGTTAGACAGAATCAATTAGGAAGTTCTTGAGTTACTTAAGGAATGTGAGGATAGCCTACCAATCCTGCTCGCCCATACAATCAGGATCTAGGTTTTCATAAGTAGAACCTTCCATGTATGTTTTGCCAATCAACAGATTAAACTTACTCGAATTAATTTTAAAACGAATAAGAGATCTTGAAATGCTATCTCCAGCCGTGAGATCTTCTTTGACCGCTAGAATCAAATCCTTATACGAATCTGGATAAGTCTTTTCTTCGACAGTCTAGAAATAGTCAGTGAGAGCTGACTTTAAATCTTTGAGTCTGACGGTCTGACAGTCTTCAGACTTTGATGAAAGAGTCTTCTCATCTTCAGACTAGACTGATGGAAACGTTTTGTCAACTTCAAAACATGTAAGGAAGTTTTTTCCAACAATCTCCCCCTTTTTTATGGTGACAAAACTTTCCTGTAGATTTGAATATGGATACCTTTGACCTGCAAGACAATACTTAAGCAAACAAGAAAATCTTCATAAAATAAATGGATTAGGTTTAAGATAGTATTGAGTCTCGCATCCGAAAATGGGTTAGTCTTGCAAAAACAACTATCTTTGCCATGAATACCACAATGCTTAAGATACTGCGCAAGCCCGCAACCATTCAAGCATCCAAACCAAAGTCATCCAAATGGGTTAGTAACAAACCAAATCAACCAAATATTATCCACCAAAATGGGTTAGCAAAAACAACTATCTTTGCCATGAATACCACAATGCTTAAGATACTGCAAGCCTGCAACCATTCAAGCACTCCAAACCAAAGTGCACAGTCATCCAAAGTCAAAGTCTAAACAAACCAAACAAACCACTCCAAACCAAAAATTAAAGTCTAACAAACCAAATCAGCATCAAATTCTCCCCCCTTTTTGTCAGCATCTAAAAAGGTAGAGAAAGATAAAATGAGATAAAGTTAAGATTGTTTTGGAACGCGAACGAGCTGAAAGTCTCCCATCGACTAGACAGTCTCCTCCAGCTTTCTCAGATCTCCTTCAGTTGTGCTAAATCCTCACCCTTGGCATTTGCTTGAACTTGAATAGAAAGGGCCTGAATTTGATCGTGCAAAGTCACTGAAGAAACCTGAGCAGCATTTTGCATATTCTGAAATTTGCATCCCAAGGCATAAATCTGCCCTCTCATCTCCATAAGAACATCAAGCAACCTTTTAAAATCTGCGGAATTGTCAGTTTGAGTGCTTGCTTCAGCATGATCAGTTTTTGGAGTATTTGCAGATGATGGGATTTCAACATGAGCACCTAGACTTGGAGAAGAGACCTCAACATCTTCTTCAGGGAATTGAGAAGCATATACATCTTCTGGATCTGCAGGAGAACGCCTAACGCCATCACTTGTAAAAGCAAGTGAAGATGTTCCTCTTTTCTCAACAGCTCCCCCTGTATCAGTGCCTTCGGCTAGAGAGAAATACTCTTCATGCTCTGTTTCCTCTTCAATGCCATGATGACCCTGTTCACCTCTTGGTTCGTCTTCTGCAGTTTGTTCTTCCTCTGCTTCCTTCCTTGATGATTCCCTCTCTTCACTTCTTTTCTCAACTTCTTCTCTTTCTAAATTCTCTCTTTCCTCTATCTCTCAAAGATCAAAGTTGTTGTAGGTTCCTTAAGGCAATGGTGACATCTTCCTCATCTTCTTCATCCTGCAAGATGAGTGCTCTCTTTTTCCTTGAAGGAGCTGACATAGGTTCCTTGCCTTTTCTCTTTGTAGCCACAGAGTCTTGTCTAGTCTTGACTGGGGTTTTCTCCTTAAAACGCTCTAAAGTCTTGCTCAGTTCTTTCAGACGCATTTTTAAGACCATCTTTAGTCCTATCATCATTTGATCACATGTGCGAATGCACAAAATCTTAGGAGGCTGAATATTGAGGTGTCTGAATAAACGAGTAATAAGAGCCGAATAAGGAAGCTGTCCCTTGTCCTTGACCATCGATCTGTACATGTGAAACATGATAGTGTGCGGCAGAGAAAACTTTTCACCATAGTTGATAGCATACATCAACTTTGCTTCTGAGTTGGAGACATCAGTCTTGGATGTGGACTTGGGTCTAAGACAATTAATCACAATCTTATGCAGCAACATATTTGAGGCATTCATCCTCGAGTACGAAATTCGACCTTCTGCCATCCTATCTCGAACAAGTTCCACAATTGCACGACCAATAGAGACACTTATCAGTCGAAACATCCCTCTCTCTACTCCAATTATGTCGGCCAGAGTGTCCATATCCACCACATAGTCTTGATTTCTAACACTGAAAGAGAATCTATTTGCATCCAGAAAGCTTAGATTGGAATAGAAATATGCAGTTAGTTCTGGATGGGCAACTGTTGTCTCAGAGCAAAACATTTCCAGTTGAAGTAACATGAATTTCTCCCGCAGCTTCACATTCAGGGAGTCTAGAAAATCAAAATCGACACTTCTAGGGTTCATCACCCCACGCTTCAGCAACTTAGAGTACAAATGATTATGGTCTTCAGAACGAAACAAATCTACCTTTCTTCCTCGAATCTCAGCGGTAATACCCATTCTAGGCTTGAAATTAGCAAACATCTTTTCATCGTCATTCGTTCCATCGATCGATTAGGACCCCCAACACGAGGATCACTAGGAAATTTGCAAAGGCTTTTCGCCGACCCGGCAGGAGCAATCCCCAAACGTTCCATTATTTGTAAAAAATGGGTTTCATTTCTATACCCTCTTTCTTTCAAAAATTCGTCAATGAAGGTCATCGGAGAACCTCCATCCTTTAAGGCAGAGTAGAGCTTGAAAGAAAAGGCAGGTTTAAGAGTTCTTACGGGATCGACATCCTCCAAAATTTCCTCCTCTTGATGTTGTTGTACAGCCTGAGGACTAGCTTGACGCGGTTGAGAATGTTGTGGACTCTGCTGTTGCTCTGAAAGATCTTCTTCCTCGGTAAGGTCAAACTGCATAGGACCCTCACGCACATGATGTGGTCCCCTGCTTGCAATCCTTAACGACTTTCTTTGAGACGACATTGTCACAATCTTTGAGAGAGTTTCCAAACTCGATTCGCGAGAAAGATGAAAACTTTAACGATTAAACTCGAGAGAGAAAGTAAAAAGTGAAGATCTTTGCCTTTAGGGTTTGTGAAGAAGACAAACAGTATATAAAGAAAGCGAAACGAGGTATACGAATCATTGGAAAAGTAATTCCTTTAAAAATAAACTGCCTTTTTGAAAAATGGATAACTGTCATTTTAAAAATAACTTCTTTTTTGAAAATAATAATTTCCATAAATTCAAAGGACTTGGAAAGATAATATCAATCGATTTACCAATTAATAGACAATCGTACCTTTTCGAGATTTAATCCGAAAATAAATTGCTGAACCGAAATGACTTATAGTCTTGATCCTTGAACTTCGATCGAGCGACTTTAGACTTTTATCCTCGAGTCTCGAGCTTCTTCGACTTTAGGATATTAAGTCTGAATCGAATAGATTCAAATAAACTTTTCTCCAGTGGCTTTGTGAAAATATCCGCCAGTTGATTCTTTGATTCGATGAATTGAATTGAGACTTCTCCATTTTGAACGTGGTCTCTAATAAAATGATGTCGAATCTCTATATGCTTTGCTCTTGAATGAAGAATTGGATTCTTGGTGAGATTGATTGCGTTGGTATTGTCACATTTAATCTCAGTGCATGAGTCTTCGATCCCAAAGTCTCTTAGTTGTTGTTTTATCCATAAGATTTGAGAACAATGACTTCTAAGAGCCACATATTCTGCTTCTGCCGTTGAAAGAGCTATTGTACTTTGCTTCCTTGAAAACCAAGATATTGTCCTGTTTCCAAGTAATTGACAAATTCCAGAAGTACTCTTTCTATCAACTCTACATCCTGCTAGATCTGCATCTGAATATCCAAGGAGAGTAAAGTCTCCTTCTCTAGGATACCGCAGACCTAATTTAGATGTTGTGGCAACATATTTGATGATACGTTTCGCAGCACTTAGATGAGATTCTTTAGGATTTGATTGAAATCTAGCACAAATGCACACACTGAACAAAATGTCAGGTCTAGAGGCAGTAAGATAAAGAAGTGAACCAATAATACTCCTGTATAGTTTCTGGTCGACTTTCTTTCCTCCTTCATCTTTGTCCAGCTTCGAAGATCTTGACATTGGTATATCAGTCTTTTTGCAATTCTCCAAACCAACCTTTTGACAAGTTCTTTGGCATATTTTTCTTGGTGGATGAAGATTCCTTCCTTTAGTTGTTTAACTTGTAGTCCAAGAAAGAAGGATAGTTCACCCATCATGCTCATCTCAAATTCATCCTGCATAGACTTAGAGAATTTCTTGCATAGATTTTCGTTAGGTGATCCAAAAATAATATCATCAACGTATATTTGAACAAGTAGAAAGTTTTTATTTTCCCTTTTAATAAATAAGGTAGTATCTACCTTTCCTTTGAAAAAACCATTTTGAATTAGAAAATTACTTAACCTGTCATACCAAGCTCGAGGAGCTTGTTTCAATCCATATAGCGCCTTTTTCAGTCTAAAAATAGAGTCTGGTTTCCTTGGATCTTCAAAAACGAGAGGTTGTTCCACATAGACTTCTTCTTGGATAAATCCATTCAGAAATGCACTTTTGACGTCCATTTGAAATAACCTGAAATTCTTATAACAAGCAAAAGCAAGTAATAATCTAATTGCTTCTAACCTTGCTACTGGTGCATAAGTCTCATCATAATCAATCCCTTCTTCTTGCGTATATCCTTTGGCCACGAGTCTTGCTTTATTTCTTATAACCTTTCCTTTCTTGTCCAATTTGTTCCTTAAAAACCCATTTAGCTCCTATCACAGATTTACCTTTTGGTTTAAAAGTCAATTCCCAAACGTCATTGATTCTAAACTGTCTGAGCTCTTCTTACATAGCTTCAATCCAGCTTTCATCAGTTAAAGCTTCTTCTATGCTTTTGGGTTCTGTTTCAAAAATAAGGGCAACAGCGCTAGACTCTTCGTGCCTTTTGGATCTTGTACGAATTCCTTCATCAATGTTACCAATAATGAGATCTTTAGGATTACTAGACTTGTGCTTCCAGTTGCTGGTTGATCTGACAGCTTGCTTAACTTCTTCTTCATTTGATTCTTCAATATACGATTGTTGATGTTCTTCTGAAGTTTGAGCTGCTTCGGGGAAAGTAGACTTTGTAGAGTCTGGAGCAGGTTCAGATTCTTCAGATTGAGTCTGAATTGATTGATCTTGAAATTTGACATTCATTGATTCTTCCACAGACTGAGTCTTCTTGTTGAATACTATGTAAGCTTTGCTGATGGTTGAATATCCAAGGAAGATTCCTTCGTCTGATTTTTCTTCAAACTTACCAATTTGATCATTTGCATTTTTCAAAATAAAACATTTACAACCGAACACATGAAAATAGGAAACGGTTGGCTTCTTTCCTTTGAACAACTCATAGGGAGTTTTCTCCAGAATTGGCCTTAGAAAAACTCTATTAATAACATAACATGCTGTAGAAACAGCTTCAGCCCAAAAACGAGAAGAAATGTTGCTTTCAATTAAAAGTGTTCTAGCCATTTCTTGCAACAATCTATTCTTCTTTTCCACAACTCCATTTTGTTCGGGAGTGTATGGAGAGGAGAACATATGTTGTAAACCAGATTAATTACAGAATTTAGCAAAGTCTTGATTTTCAAACTCATCTCCATGGTCTGTCCGTATGCTTGAAATAACATACCCTTTTTCATTCTGTACTTTCTTAGCAAACTTTTCAAAATAAGAGAAAGTTTCAGACTTACTTGAAAGAAAGTATACCCATGTGAATCGTGAATAATCATCCACAATTACTAGACAATATTTCTTTCCACCGATGCTTTGAGTTCTTGTTGGTCCAAAGAGATCCATATGTAGGAGCTGCAATACACGATTAGTTGAAACTTGATGTATTGGTTTAAAAGAACTTCTAACATGTTTTCCCAACACACATGGTGTGCATAATTAAGACTTTTGATAAGTCAGATTAGGTAGTCCACGAACAAGCTTCTTTGAGGACATCTTGGCAATTTGCTTCATATTGATATGACCAAGTTTCCGATGCCAGAGATTTGCTTCTTCTTGAATTGAGATTAGACATTGAGATTTTTCTGGATTGATATCCAAAAGATAAATATTCCCATGTCTTCGTCCCATGAAAGTCTAAGTGAAGTCTTTACTGGTCCCCGAATATATTCCTTCTTGAAAGTTTATTCTGAAGCCTGTGTTGCAGAGTTGACTAATGCTCAACAAGTTGTAATTGAGTCCTTCTACTAAAGAAACGTTGTTTATTGTGAGACTTCCAATTTTAACTGTTCCACAACCAATAATTTTTCCTTTTCTTTGTTTCCACCAAAAGATACTTTTCCACCATTCACTTGCTCAACCTTTATGAAACATCTTGAATCTCCTGTCATATGTCTTGAACATCCACTATCTAAGTACAATTTGATCTTTTTCTTGATAGTGACCTGCATTCAAAAAAGGAACTCAAGCTTTCTTTGGTACCCACACTTTCTTGGGTCCAATTGAGTTAGTGCAATATACAGTCTTTGCCCAATCTTTCTTAATAGGCCTCCAGACCATAGGACATTCTTTCTCAAAGTGTTCTGAGCTGTTGCACTTAGAACATTTAAGAGCACTACGGCCAACAGGTTTTACAAAGAATTTTTAAAAATGATTTCTATAAAATTCTCTTGTAGGTTTTTGTTTGATTCTTTCTTTTACTTTTGGAAAATCGATTAGAGGAATGGTTTCAGAAGTCATTCCCAAACCTGATTTGTTAAAGTAAGGTATTTGTACCGAAAGAATCTTTTCTAATTTTTCAAATCATATAGAAAACCTTTTTGAGATATTTGAAATATCATTTTTTAAGAAAGTATTTTCTTTTAAAAGAGAGTCTTCATTTTCTTTCAAAACAATAAAATTTTTATCTAAATTTTCAAATTTTTCTTTCCAAACAATCTCCTATTGCCTTAGTGTAGAATTTTCCATTTTTAGTTCGGAAATCCTCTTAAGAGAGGTTTTGAGACTAAGACACAGTTCATCAATATATTTAGAGACTTTAGTAGGAATTTTTATGTTACCTACCTCAATTTCACTGTCTGAGTCTGAATCTGATTCTGATTTTGCCATTAAACAGATATTAGCATAATCATAATCACTTTCTTCGCATTCAGTATCACTCCAAGTTTCTGCTTTGAGTGCCTTTTTGTATTTTTCAGCTTTTCCTTTCTTTCTCTTTAGCAAGGGACAGTTGGGTCTAATGTGTCCCTTTTTCTTGCATTCAAAACAAATCACGTATTTATTTGATTCATCATCCTCAGCTGATTTATTTTGAAGCTTTTAAGAACTTTGTTTCTTCCAATTGAATCTTCTTCCCTTTCTATTCAGCTTTCTGAACCTTCTTATCATGAGGGCAAGTTCTTCATCATCCATATCGTCTTTAATACGTAACATCGAATCATCATTAGTTTTTAAAGCAATAGACTTTTTACCTTTGGGATCTTCTTCTTCATTAATTTGCTCCACTTCATAGGATTGAAGTGTCCCAACCAATTCGTCAACGGAGAGTGGCATGATTCTTTGAGTCTCCCTTATTGACGTATTTACGTGATTCCAATCTTTGGAAAGTCCACGCAACAGTTTGTTAACTTTCATAGGTCCTAAGATTGGTTGACCTTGATATTCAAGACCATTCATAATTTCTGTAAAACGGCTAAACATGTCAGTGATAGATTCTCCTGGCTTCATCTTGAAAGCTTCATATTGATCGAGCAGAATATTGATTCTGGTTTCTTTCACTCAATCTGTTCCTTCATAGGTAATGTGCAGCCTATCCCAGACTTCTTTAGTTGTTTCACAAGAAGATATTCTGTTATATTCAGTAGGAGATAATGCACAATATAGAAAATAAATTGCTTTTGCATCAAGAGCTTGTCTCTTAGTTATCTCTTTTTGAGTCATCTCGCTGGCCTCTGCAGCGTCTTTTCCTCTTTCTAAGACTGTTGTAGCTTTGGGAATGATTCCTTGGTCTACCACATCCCATTCCAGAGGATCTTTCAATCTTAGGAATGCTTTCATCTTGTTTTTCCATATGTTGTATTCATTTCCATCAAAATAAGGCGGTCTGGTATTGCTTTGTCCTTCAACCAAACTTGGAGCCATACTAGCCATGGATCTTTAACTCTGAAGTAAAAACACTTCAATTTAAATAAGTACACAGGCTCTGATACCAATTGAGAGTGCTAGTATGTGCACCTAGAGGAGGGTGAATAGGTGTTCGAACCAAATTTTGCAAAATATAAGATAAGATCTTACTTATGACTTGAGTCTGTACGACGATAGACTTTGCAAAGGAAATCACACTTAAGCAAATAAAGTTACAAACTGAAATAAAGAGATCAGGGAAGAGAAAAGGAACACGAAGTTTTATAGTGGTTCGGCTTAATCCAAACCTACGTCCACTCCCCCGCACTGACAGCCCACCGGCTGGATTTCACTATGAATCAAAAAGAGTCATTACAGCACCACGTCCTTGATTCCACAGCGTAGAGACTATACTACACTTCCTGAAGGCTTCACAAAAGACTAGACTCTCTTTTGAGTACAAATTCTCGCTCAAAGATTGAATCAGCAAAGAACAAGGAGCTTCAAACTTTGAAATTTATCTATCGCGCACACACTCAAGTAACTAGAACGTCTTCCTTAAATACTCCTCCATGCCTTCATAACTGTTGGCACCTTCCAAAGGAGTTCCTCCAATCTTCCCATTGGACAGAATCAATTAGGAAGTTCTTGAGTTACTCAAGGAATGTGAGGATAGCCCACCAATCCTTCTCGCCCATACAATCAGGATCTAGGTTTCCATAAATAGAACCTTCCATGTACGTTTTGCCAATCAATAGATTAAACTTACTCGAATTAATTTCAAAATGAATAAGAGATCTTGAAATGCTATCTCCAGCCGTGAGATCTTCTTTGACCGCTAGAATCAAATCCTTATACGAATCTGGATAAGTCTTTTCTTCGACGGTCTAGAAACAGTCAATGAGAGCTGACTTTAAATCTTTGAGTTTGTGATACGTCTGACGGTCTTGATTTTGATGAAAGAGTCTTCTAATCTTTAGACTAGACTGATGGAAACGTTTTGTCAACTTCAAAACATGTAAGGAAGTTTTCTCCAACACCATTGAGCAGGAACAAGAAGAAGCATTCCTTTCTCCACCTATGGCCATAGAAATAGGGGGAGTTCGTGAGAAAAGTGATACTTCTCCTTCTCCTCTTTTTACAAGTGATGATGTTAGTAGATCTCCTGTCGATCCAGAGGATGTCTATGCTTCACATTTTCTTGAAGCTGATATTGGAGAATCTACTCCAAGTCTTGGAAGTAGAGGAGCCGATGTCCCCTCATCTCTCAACACTCCACAAACTAAATGTGCTGAGGCTAGTGCACAAACAGAAACTACTGCAGACTTTCAAAGGCTACTAGAGCTCCTTCTAGAGATAAAAGCACAGCAATATGGAATGGAGTGTGAAATTCAAAACCTCCAATCTGCATTGAAATCTACTTCAGTTTCTCTCCATGAGAAGGTATAGGCTCTTAACCTTCAAGTTCACGATTTACAATAGCAAGTTAAAGAGACTACCAAGGTTGAAGATGTTGAGCAGCTAAAGGAGACGGTGCAAAAGCTGGAGGAGACAGTTAAGTCAAACAAAAAAGGAGAGAACGTGCAGATTTGATTTGTTTGACTTTAACCTTTGTTGGACTTTTATTTTGTTTGCAGACAACCTACTTTTGTGGTAATGATTTTGGATGGATAATTGTTTAAATCTTGATATATGTCTTATCTCTTCAAGATTAACATGTTTTCTGTGGTTGCAGAATCGATGCTATCTAGATCCTAATCAACTTATTTTTATAAAATATAATGTATTGCTTAAGAGTAGTTTTGCAGGTCAAAAGTTCTTAAATCTGCAGGAAAGTTTTGTCAACATCAAAAAATGGGAGATTATTAGAGAAAACTCCTTTAATAATTTGAAGTTGACAAAACTTGTCCAGCGTCTATTCTAAAGATTTCTAGACTTCTGTATCTAAGTCTGAAGACGACTAGACTTTAGTGTCAAAGTCTGAAGTCTCCCAGACTTTGTGTCAAAGTCTGCCCACACTGACAAATTCCAGACTGAATGCTACTAAAGAAAGAAGACTTATCCAGATGCAAGATTATCTTTATTTCTTCAAGAGTTCGATTCGTATGGCTTATGGATGTCTTTCTAGTTGGATATAGCACCTACATGATTGACTATTTTTATCGGAATCAATTCCGATAATCAAATCTTTTGGAAGGCAAGCAATCTTGGAAAGTTCTACTTATGAAAATCAAGATCCTGATTGTATTGGCGAACAAGATTAACGAGCTTTCATCACAATCTTCAAATGACTCGAGATCTCCTTAATTGATTTTGTCCAACGGATAGATTGAAAGAATTCCTTTGGAAAGTGCCAACGGTCGAAAAAGTATGAAGGAGTATTTTAGGCAGACTCTCCAGTTGTTCAAAATTGTGTGTGAAAAAAAAATTTCAAAGTCTGAAGCTTCCTTATTCCTTGTTATTTCATTCACTAAACTCAAATTTGCACTCAAGAGAGAGAAAACCATATAGTGTGACTTCGTGAAAGAGAAGCAAACTCTTCACTATGAAGTTGAGATCACCAAGCTATAAAATTTCTTTTGTTTCTTAATGGAATTCAGCCAAAAGATTTGTCGGCGTGGGAGAGTGGACGTAGGCTTAATCTAAGCCAAACCACTATAAACTTTGTATTCTTATTCTCTTCCCCGAACTCCTTTATTTTTGTTAGTAGTTTCATATATCTGCTAAAGTCTGATCTAGCTCAAAGTCTATTATTCTTCAAACTCTGTTTTGGAAACAAAATATTTCTATTGTTCTTTTGAAAAATTATCTTCACACCTATTCACCCCCGCTAGGTGTTATTATTAGCCCTTTCACATACCACTAGCACAACCGAGGAATGTCCCTTCTTTTCTTGCACTTATTCCAGCAACAACACCAACTTCAGCTGAGAATTCGATTTCAAAAAATATTTTGGGGAACACACTAGAAGACCCCACTATCGATGAGGAAATCCAGGATATCTTGCTTACACCCTCTAGTGAGACAATCCCTTCTCCTCCGAGAGTCGATCATCCAAGCATTCTGGTCGGGCTAGACGACCTCCAACCTGGACCAAGGATTATGTCTGTGCCACTCACAATTTACTAGGTATTCAGTATCCAATCTCATCGTATGTTTCATTTCATAGATTATCACAGGAACATAGATGTTGCATTAGTCGCCTATTAGAAGACAATGGACCATCTAGTTATGATGAGGCGTCTATTGATCCAAGATGGCAACAGGCTATGAAGGTAGAACTAAAGGCACTGATTGATAATTAAACATGGGATCTTGTCTCACTACCACCTAATTGTAAATTGATTGGCTGCAAATGGGTCTACAAGATTAAATATTGTGCTGATGGCTCCATTGAATGGTACAAGGCACGGTTGGTAGCCAAGGGCTTCACCCAACGAGAAGGCTTTGACTATCACGAGACATTCTCTCCGGTAGCCAAAGATGTCACAGTCCGTTCATTCTTAATTGTTGCTACCATTAATGACTGGCCTCTACATCAAATGGACGTGCACAATGCCTTCCTCCATGGTGATTTAGACGAAGAGATGTATATGGATATTCCTCAGGGCTTACGGATACAGGGGGAGAATAAAGTATGTCGTTTCCGCAAATCCCTTTATGGATTAAAACAAGCATCCAGACAATGGTACGCCAAATTTGCAAATGCTCTTGCAACAACAAGCTTCAAGCAGTCCAAACATGACTATGGTCTATTCACACGGACTAAAGGCATGTCATCTATTTATATTGGAGATCATATCAGAAGCAGGTCTATCAAGATGCAAGCTAGCTATCATTCCCATCGAGCAAAACACTAAGTTAACTACCGCAGATTATTGTAAGGGCATATCTTAAAATGATGATCCCATGCTTAGAGATCCATCAGGCTATCAAAGGCTTGTTAGGAAACTCATATATTTGACTATGACTAGGCCTGATATCTCCTATGCGGTACAAACACTTAGTCAATTCATGCACAATCCAAAGCAATCTCATTTGGATGTTGCCTTGAAAGTCGTGAAATATTTAAAGAAGTGTCAAGGACTTGAGATACTCCTATCCAAGAAATGTGACATGGAAATGATAGCATATTGTGATGCAGACTATGCAACATGTCCCATAAGTCGAAGATCAGTCACTAGATATTGCATCAAATTGGGAGAATCACTTCTCTCATGAAAGACCAAGAAACAACCCACTGTGTCCTTGTCCTCAGCTGAAGTAGAGTATCGAGCTATGGCTAAAACCACCTGCCAAATAGTGTGGATACGAGGTCTACTTAAAGATCTCGGAGTACAAGTGCAAGGGGCAACGAAGTTACACTGTGACAATGATGTGGCTCTCAAACTTGCAGCAAATCCTATAGTGCACGAGAGAACCAAGCATATAGAAGTGGATTGTCACTTTACACGAGAAAAAAAATCCAAGAATGAGTAATTGAGACAAGAGGAATTGGGACAACATAATAGCCAGTAGACATCTTTACCAAACCCTTGTGTCAAAGACAGCACGCATATCTATTGAGCAAGCTAGGCGTCTTGGACATCTACAAGCCATCGGCTTGAGGGGGAGTTTTGGAAGATACGTGGCGATTGCTCGTGATATTCGATGGAAGATTTGATCTAATTATGATTATATACATATCAATTAAAGATTAGATTTAGATTTAGATTGATACATAGGATCATTTACTTCCATTCATTGTATACACCTTGCATTATATCTACAAAGGGCTGTACATTTACGAACTATTGAAGAGAAAATAAAATATAAAAAATAAAACTCTTTTCGCCAAATCACGATTTCCTTGCTATCTTCATCTTCTTTCAATGGGCAATTAAGCTAATGCTTTCTTGTTTTAAGCCATTTCAGGACAGGTCACGCGGGATGCCTTTAATGATGTTTACTATGATGCATCCGCAACAACACAGGCAAGATCAAATTCCTAGATATCCTTTTGTGAACTTAAAGAATGTCATTTTCGCGATCATTGCTAAGTTGAAAGTGGTGATTTTGCAACTTGGGTACAAGTCAGTGAAGGAAGCGAGACGGTATCGGAAGTATTTGGAACTGGAGGAGGTGAGTTTGTTCCCAGAGGCAGTGTCGTGGCTAAGCATGGTTGCTAGTCATTGCTAAAAGGAGGCATTGCTGCGAACTCTTCGGGACTCGTCGATGTCCTTTTCGAGGTGAAAGGCATTCAACTTTTTTGGTCTATCTATTTCTGAATGGTGAACACATTTCTACTAGTCAGTGCTTTAATAGGTGTTATTAGAAAATGAACCATATTCAAGATATGAGAGAAGTATACTATCAGTGCCATAAGTTGTGTACGGCGCTCACTTTGGTGCCAAAAGTTTCAATCGGATCACTTAAGTGCTAAATCGGAGGAAAAACGATCACTTTGGTGTCACCGGCGAGAGATTCCGGCCAAAATGATGACGTGGCTTTTATATTTTAAAAAAAAATTGCGGTGGCTTTAAAACGACGTCGTTTTCCATCCTTCTCAAGAAATGACGTCGTTTTGACGTTATACTTGGACACCCTTATGGAAACGACGCCGTTTAGCTCACATGGGGATTGAAATTAGGGTTTCCGCCGCTTGGCCACCGTCATTTGCCCGCCATCGCTCGGCCACCGTCGCTCGACCACCGTCCCTCAGCCACCGTTGCTCAACCACCATTGTAGTTGCTCAACTAGGTGAGCGAGGAGAGACTGAGATTGTTGCTCAAGCAATAAGTGGCAGGAAAAATCGGAGGCGAGGGCAGAGGAGGAGGAGGAAGATGGGTCGAAGGTGCCGCTGGTGTGCTGCTGCTGCTGGTGCGTTGCTGGTGTCGTTGCTGGTGCGCTGCCGGTGCTACTGCTGGTGCCGTGCTGGTGTCATTGCTGGTGTGGGTCTTCGAGGAAGAAGAAGATGAAGACGACCCTTCTCTCTCGCTCAATTTGGGGATTAGGGTTTCTAAGTTTGGGGAAAGATGTCAAACAGCGTTGTTTTGGTGTTTAGATGCTGACTCAACTCTCCGACAAGCCACGTCGGATTTCCGGCCAATTTCATCGGCGTTAACACTGAAATGATTGTTTTTCAAAATTTTTGGCACTTAAGTGATCCGACAGAAACCTTTGGCACTAAAGTGAGCGCCGTACACAACTTTTGACACTGATAGTGTACTTATCCCTCAATATACTAAATCAGACACTTAATGTATGATTGTTACTCTTACTTTCCATGTTGAGTGAACCGTTAATTCATCCTTAATTTTGTCAAGATTAAACCTTTGCGAGAACAATTTCATTGAAAAGTTCTAGGCCACATTAGGTGCAGAGCTAATATTAAGCATACATTGATACTGATTTCTGATTGTCGCAGGGCAAGAATACCTCGAAGGAAATATGGGTCGACAATGTCTCGTTGCAGCCATTCTCAAAGAAGCAATGGCGGTTTCACCAAGACCAAAACATTGAGAAGGCAAGAGTTATGAGTTGAGTTGTATCTTGTGCCATAACAAACTGCGGCAAATTTCATAATTGCAGGTGCGGAAAAGCAAAGTGAGGTTGCAAGTTACTTATCCATATTCAAAAGCCGGAGTTGGTGGAGCCACAGTTCTGATCAAACAAACCAAACCAGGCTTTGCATTCGGGTGCGGCATGAGCTCCCACATTCTCAAAAGCACCGATTATCAAAATTGGTTTGCATCGAGGTTCAAATTCACTTTGCTTTCACCAACGAAATGAAGTGGTACAGCACACGAGAGAAGAAGCAAGGCCGGGAGAACTATACAATGGCGATGCAATGCTGAAGTTTGCACAAGACAACAAAATCTCAATTCGAGGCCACACCATTTTCTCGGGATGACCCGAAGTACCAATCGGACCGGGTCAAGGCCCTTTCGCCCAAGGAACGCTAGGAAGCGGTTGAGAGGAGAATCAACTCCATCGTATCAATATATCTTTGGAGATGTGATTGCTTGGGATGTGGTCAATGAGAACCTGCACTTCAGCTTCCTTGAGGACAATCTCGGGAAAAATGCCTCTTCGATTTATTTCTCGAAGACATATAAGCTCGATCCAAGTGTGAGAATGTTCGTGAATGAGTTCAATACCATTGAGTTTGGTGGAGACATTAAGGTGAGCCCCGGGAACCTCAAGAAGAGTTTCGAGGGGATGCTTTTGTATCCTCGAAACGAAGATATACCTACAGGAATAGGAGTGCAGGGCCATTTTGGCCCTGGCTAGCCAAATTTGGCTTATTTGAGATCAAGCCTGGATATTCTTGAAACAACTGGAGCGCCCATTTGGCTGACAGAAGTATCTGTGGAACCAGGACTTAACCAGGTATTAGGCTTTCCCTAGGATAGAGCTGATCATATGCATGGCGGCCCGCTCAACCTGAAGAGCAAAATGGGCGGGCCTTGGGATAGCAATTCTCTTCTTGCGTCCCACCTGCCGAACCTTTCCAATCTTAGATAGAGCAGTTTCCTTTTCACGATATTAGTCCTGGCCTATCCATTATCCTAACATCTACTGTCCTAAGCCAACCTTGAGTTGTGATCAGTGACTAGAAGCACAGTTTTAAAAACCTGGTAATTTGACACTTTCTAATATGCATAAATCTTTTCCTGACGTCACAGGCTCAGTACTTGGAGGAGGTACTTAGGGAGGCTTTTTCTCATCCTGCCATGGAAAAGATCATAATTGTCACACCCCAAAACCATCAAGAATGGGGGATGACATGGCCGTCCTTCCACTCAAAGGATGCAGTCTCAGAGCTCCCAAAATCCAACTCTTAAAAGTCCCCACATCCATATTGCTCTCGTATCTACTCATCGTTAATCGAGGAACCTGAAAAAGATTGGAAAATAGAGAGATGAGCAACCACGGCTCAGTGAGTAGTGCATCTCTTCTAAGCAGATTGAGCACCCACTATGCATATTTACAAAACCAAACTGCAACTCTTTTAACCCAAATCTAGGATATAACAAACACACAGTAAAAAGAATAAGTTTCATATGCTTCAACATAGCTATATCTATAGCAAAAATAATCATTTCATAATAACATCAAAACAAACATCAATGGTCTAATTCACTAATCAATCTCATTAATTCACACCAATGGTTCATTCCATTGGTTAATCTCATACCACACCAAACCCATAAATTTAACAAACCTTCAAGGCCAAAATATAGCCTTTCTTACTTTAACACAATATGTTCAAAACAAAAATATTCAAGATAATAATAGGCAAATGTCAATAGTCTAATCCATTGGTCAATCTCATAAAACATGTATCAATGGTCTATTCCATTGATTAATCTCATCAAACCACACATCGATAATTTAATTGAAATTACACGTCGATGGTCCATTCCAACGACTAATCTCAAATTACACGTCGATGGTTCATTCCACCGACTAATCCGAAATGACACATCGATGGTCCATTCCATCAACCCAACTCATATCACATGTCGATGGTCCACTCCATTGACCAATCTGTTGCTCAATATCAAACCATGGTCACGATACAACGCCTGGTGACGAGACGATCACGATTCCCCCCTTGGCAAGGTCTCTACCTATTATTAGCCGGTGGCTCGGCCCATAAGGATATCCTAGAATAGTATGCACATACTCACAAGCCCCTCGCTGGGCTCACAACAATATTGAGCATCCACATCAATCTATAACAACACCATCCATAATCCTCAAACCAAATCCATAAAACATTTCATATATCACGAAAAGATTTCGCAACTCAACTTGTTCGCCGAAATACTTTTCATAAAACATTCTCAAATAATTTCAAGACCCGTCTCATAAATCAATTTCAAATCAAATATATTTCAAAAAGCTTATCAAAACCAATAGCTATATAACCTTTATAAATCATTTCAAAGTTGAGCTTTTCGTGAAATGATTTCACAAACCCAAAACATGTAATATTTCTCAACTTGGTTCATCAAACAGAATATATATTCATAAAACGTTCTCACACTATTTTCGAATATCAAAACTTAGTAAATGCTCGATCCAACTTTTATGCAATAAACATGCTTATTTATAACTCATAAAATGTCAAATATTTATCATTTTGAAGACATGAGCTTATAAATTCTTAGAAGAGATAGCACCACTCACCTGGGAAAGTCGAAAATCAACTACGACACTCATTCGAATCAACGCACTTGGATCCCTAACAATTAATGGAAAAACAATATCAAAAGGCTGAGTAAAAAGGATATTCGCATAACGACTCGTCTATACTAGGCCTATTTGTCGATAAAACGACACCTATGCGCCACAAAAGCTCGCATTTATTGAAAACCCATCGATTTCCCGCTAGGCGTAGCCCATGCGCCAACTTTGTCGCACCATAACTTCCTCCACAAAATTCTGTTTTAAGCCGTCTTATAATCGTTAGAAAGCTCTCTTAACGTACAACAACCACCCCAACTCAGCCACCCCAAAACAGTACCGAAAACAACAACAAAAAAGCTTGAAGCTACTGTTCGCTACAGTATCAGAATGCACCCCCAACTTCAAAATTCCGTTCCGAACAAACCGCAAGCTCAAATCACGATCCGTAAGATGCTATAGCTTCACAACATCCCAAAGTACCATTTCTACAAAAATATGCAGCTCAGCGACTCAAAAATCATACTTTGCCGCTCGATTTTCCCAAAATTCCGAATTTCAAGCCCTAGGTCCAAAATTACTCCAATTGAACGAAGGGGGAGCACGAGTGCTTACCGAGTGTTGCATTATACGGCTTGGCAAGGCTCTTATAATGAAAATGCACAAAACCCTCCTCCTTCTCCTCCTTCTTCTTCTTCTTCTTCTTCGAGCGAGAGCTCTCAGCTCTCCCTTTCTCTCTTTCCTCCTTTTTCTTTCTCTCTTTCCCTTTTATCTCCTCCTTTTCCCCCTTTTTCTTTTTCTTTTTCTTTTCTTTCATTTCTTTATTTCCTTCTCTCTCTCCCGAAGACTCTCGATCTCTCTCCTTCTTTCTCCTTTTTATTTTGTTTTTTTGACTGGGTCAAAACCCATATTTTACAAAAATCTTTGCGGGCCCTTTGCCCGCCAGCTTTTCTGCCACTGCTCTCACAGACGTGAACTTCAACAGCACCCCAGCCGGAGGTGTCGTGGCCAAGCTGAGCAAGGAATGGAAATCTGAAGACCTGAAAGCTCGCACAGATGAAGAAGGGTTCTTCAGCACTTCGCTGCTCCATGGAGAATATGAGATCACCATAATCGATCCGATCACGAATTCCTCTTCCACTTCAAGATTTGAAGTGACCAAGGATAGCTCAGAGAAGATTTTCCATATTCAGATGGAATGAATAGTCTTCCACAAGCTCCTATACACCTAAGGATAGTGTTTGACCGTCGATTGATGCCGCTATAATTCATGGTATAGGTATTCTTAAAAGTAGATAATTCATCTTAGGATTTCATGAGCAATAGTCGAAATTTTTTCAATTTTCGTTTTTTCTAGGTGACTTTTCTGAAATGAGATAGGAACATTACATATTGGGTTCTGCTCTTCTACCCAGGATCAGGTATTAGTGATTTTTTTTTTTTTCTCTCGACGCTTTGAACGAAGTTGACTGAGAATGTTTTACCTGTTCTGATGACGCAGTCCTAAGCAATTAAGCTAATGCTTTCAGTTTTAAGCCATTTGAAGGCAAATCAGCACCAACACAGGCAATATCAAATACGCCGACTGCCCTTTTGCGACTTTCTTGCGTGTTGACATGTGAATTGCCAATTCGATTGCGCAATTTGTACTATCACGAATGCAAGAATGAAGAACCGAACATTGATAGTAGACGATCAGAACCCAAGGTCTCACCCGAAAAAGAAAAATTGGCCACATGAATTATTCTGCACATCTGATCTCCCAAGTAGTTCGCATTTTTTATTACCTAAAAGGTACATAGCTAAAGCTTGCAGGGGACAGCTTGCAATCCTAAACTAAGCAGAAAAAAGAAAGAAAAATTGCGGTTGAGTTCGAAATTATGTGAATTCAATCTAATGAGAGAACTAACTGAAGCTTCTATGTCTACCTATATAACAAGCAGTCTCTGGCACTAAAGTATTTTTGCAACAATGACCTACTAGGCTAACTTTAAGCTCAAATTTTTTCGAACTAGTTGTATCTTTCTAGATCTTATATTTTAACTTATGCGAACATAAATATTACACTATAAAACAGAACAATCATCTTTTTTGCCTTCTGATGGACCAAGAGAAGAGACAACATTCACAATGCGACCATCACCATCGCCACCCCACAACCACCACATTGCCTGAGGTGACCCGGCCGGCATTATTAACATGCTTCTAAGGGAAATTTTCACATTCTCAGAGGTGCAAAATCACTTGTATGTCATCAATAAGCATGATCTTTTAGGTCAAAATTACATGCTATTCACTATCCATACAAATAATTACTGACATTTTTATTGAACCCTTTTGCTTTTGCCCTCCTTAATTAATCTTAATTAGCAGCTTATCTGTCAACCATCAAACACTATCCTCAGATATCTATAGGAGCTTCCAGCTGAGTATTTATCCAATCTGAAAATGGAAAGTTCTCCCTGAGCTATCTCTGGTCACTTCAAATCTTGAAGTGGAGGAGCAATTTGTGGCTGGGTCGGTTATCGTAATCTCATACTCTCCATGGAACAGTGAAGTGCTAAAGAACCCTCCATCGTTGGTGCGGGCTTCGAAATCGGGGGATTTCCATTCCTCAATCAGGTTGTCCACGATGTCCCCGGCCGATGTGTTGTTGAAGCTTATGTCGGCGAGAGATGTGACATTGAAGCCGGCATACGCAGGGCCTGCAAACATTATGATCCCTTCCACAGCAGGATGGGAAAAAGCCTCCCTCAGGATCTCCTCCAAGTACTGAGCCTGCGACACCAGATAAATAAATAAATAAAACTTTAATGCATTAGGGAGTATATTCTAGGATAAGGGTAGATGCCCATTATTAAGAAAATCAAAATTTTATTTAATATTGACAGGGTCGGCGGGCAAAGTTGGGCCGGCCCGTTACAGGAAGAGAAATGCTTGCCCAAGCCTGCCCAATTTTCCTCTCGGACCAACCAGTCTGAACCGGCACACCCGCTTGCATGGCCATGCATGGTTGATACCTGGTTAACTCCTGGTTGCACAGACACTTCTGTGAGCCAAATGGGAACACCAGTTGTTGCCAGAATCTCCAGAGTTGATCTCATGTAAGCCAAATTTGGCTGACCACGGCCAAAATTGCCTTGTACTCCTATTCCTGCCGGGATATCTTCGTTTCCAGGGTACGAAAATATCTCCTTGAGCCTCTTCTTGTAGTTCCCCGGGCTCACCTTCTCATCCCCACAGTACTCAATGGTGTTGTACTCATTCAAGAACATCCTCGGGGTTGGATCGAGTTTGTATGCGGTCGAGTAATATATCGAGGAAGCGTTTTTCCCGAGGTTGTCCTCAAAGAAGCTGAAGTGCAGGTTCTCATTGACCACATCCCAAGCAATCAGTTTTCCTGCATATCTGGAGACAACCGAATTGATCCTCTTCTCTGCTGCTTTTCGCAAGTCCTCAGGCGACAGGGTCTTGACCCAATCAGGCTGGTACTTGGGATCGTCCCAGAAAACATTATGGCCTCGGATCGAAATGCCATTATCTTGCGAGAACTTCACCATTGCATCGGCTGTTGTGTAGTTCTCTTGGCCTTGTTTCGCCTCCGTGCTGTACCACTTCATCGCGTTGGTGAAAGTGGTGTACCTGAACCTTGAAGCGAACCAGTTTTGATAATCGGTGCTCTCGAGGATGTGGAAGTTCATACCGCACCCGAATGGGAAGCCCGGCTTGGTTTGTTTGACAAGAAATTTGGCTCCTCTGACCGCGAGTCCTCTTTTCTTCGCATAAGTTATCTGGAACCTCACTCTGCTCTTCCGTACCTGCGAGATTAAAATTCGCAACAGTTTTTTTTTTTTTTTTTTTGAGCTAACTTGGGACAACTTCTGATTTTACCTTCTCTATGCTTTTATCTTGGTGAAACCTCCATTGCTTCTTCGAGAATGGCTGCAGCGCAACATTGTCCACCCATATTTCTTTCGAGGTATTCTTGCTCTGCCACAATCATGAATCAGAACAACATTAGCACTCCACTGATGTAGCTTCCAACTTTTCAGTGAAAGTATTCTCACAAAGGTTTAATCTTGACCAAATTCAGGACGAATATGGCAAACACACTACCCGTTTACTCCCGATCGAAGGGTGAATTTCGAAAAGTACTGATTACTGGAGAAGTTAACTGTACACATGGGGGATGTCAATAGCAATCATACATCAAGTCTCTGATCTTGTCTTGAATTCAGTTCATTTTTCGTATGTGCTGATCTTTTAATAATCAAATAAGAAGGCATAAACTAGTTGAAGTGTGTTCTTTCAGAAGTAGATTAATCTAAAACAGTTCAGTGGCCATCACTTCACCTCGAAAAGAACATCTACAGTGCTCGAAGAATTCGCAGCGACGCCTCCTTTTAGCAAAGACCAGCATCCTTGCTCTGCCACGATGCTTCCTCCAGGGACAAACTCGCCATCTCCAATTCCAAATACCACCGATACTGTCTCGCTTCCTTCATTGACTTGTATCCAAGCTGCGAAAATCCCTCATCAACATGAGTAATAAATCATCTTAAACTTCATCCACAGATACCATTTCGCATTCCTTGATATTTGAGACCCGAAAATCTTTGCAAAAAAAAAACATTCAAGTGTCCTGTTACCACATGTTTATTGGCTTCACATGAAGAAAATCCGACATGCACGTGAAGGCCCGTGTGCGTACTTGGAGTTTGCAGTGATGTCTGTAGGAGAAGTTTTTCAAATAATTACCTGAGAATGCATAGAACTTGCCCTTCTCGAGTCGAACTTTCTGAGAAACACTGTCCACGGGACGTTTCCTTTTGCGTGCCACCATGAACCTGTTCTTACTATGCGATACGCGTTCTTCAATCACTCCTTTCCCAAACACGGCCCATCCGGCGGTGCCATTACTGAACTCCGGGTTAACTATGACCCCACCGCCATACATAGTACTCCCAGGCTCTGCCAAACACTGCTTATTGGATACATAGGGATCCCAGTTACAGTTAATTCTCATCAGTACGAAAATCACAATTTGGGCATGAACCAAAATTTTTTGCTTAATTTCAGCGCAAATTGTTTCCTGCAGGCTTTTAGCTATTGACTTTCAGGAACCAAAAAATGGGTACTACATGAAAAGAACGTCATTGTACAGAATGATTCGTTTGATCATATTTCTCTCTTTGGGGCAGCGATCTTGGGTTGAGAATAATTCATTGGACTTATTGATGACCATGAAAATAGAATTGGCATTCACACGTGAACATAACTCAAAAGTTGCAAGTAGTGTCCAGGACTTTGATCTTACCTGGGTCGTTGCCAATGCATCATATTGCACATCACTGAAGACAGCCTGGGTGATCTGCCCTGAAATGGCTAAACATAGAAAGCATTTAGCTTAATCGTTCATGTCATCACCGACGTGACTAAGAAAAGCATTTGGAACAGCTAAAACCAATCTACCAGTCAACTTTATTCAAAGTAAATCAAGAAAAATCTTTAAAAAAACAACAAATCCTAAACTCTATT
This sequence comes from Eucalyptus guilfoylei, assembly GCA_016097605.1. NCBI lineage: Eukaryota > Viridiplantae > Streptophyta > Magnoliopsida > Myrtales > Myrtaceae > Eucalyptus > Eucalyptus guilfoylei. The sequence goes on from CM027866.1 coordinate 16,777,976, forward strand.
GAAAAGTTCTTGGAGGGATATGACATAATACTAATTATAATGCAAGTGGAATAAACTGAGAGAAACTAGCACCTGATCCTGAGTAGAACAACACAAATGTGAGCCAAAGAAACAGTGGCATGGTGCATACAGAGGAGCTTATCGCCTCTTTCCAGTCCTGCAATAAAAAGCCAGCCAGAGAAACCGCGTAAGGCACCAATCAGTCATGTCCAAAAGACAAAATGACTCCTGTGAATGTGAAAGCGTGCAGCAACCTAATCAATCTCAGTTCTTGCACGTCCCGTGACTCTTCTCTCGACCCCATATTTATAACCCAACAAAAGACTGGCCCAGGGCTGGTCTGGAGATCTTGATGGGTAGGTGCCAACGGTGTCCAAATTAGCGTTCTGTAAGTCAATAGTAAGAATGTGACTTGGATGTAGAGAGAGCATCGAGAAACGAGTAATTCTACCAAACTTGTTTGCTAAGCGATGCGATAGAGCACATGTGGATAATTCAAACAAGTGGGATATTCGAGGTTTCGCTATATCTGGCCAGATCAAACATCACTTCTAGGGGTGTCAACGGTTCGGTTCGGTTCGGTTTTTTTTTAAAAACCGAACTGAACCGAACTGTTAGGAAAAACTCCTGAGACCCGAACCAAACCCAAACCGAATACGAACCCAACCGAAATTTCAGTTCGGTTCGGTTTGGTTTTTCGGTTTTTGGTTTTCAACTTTTAGTTTTTGGTTTTTGCATTTGTTTTCTTTTTTTTTTTTTTTTTGTATTTTCAAGAAATAAGCTCTTATCAATTTTTTTTGTTCAGTTCGGTTCGGTTAACCGATAAAAACCGAACCGATAAAAAAAATTTCGGTTTTTAATAAGAACCGAACCGAATGAAAATTGAACCGAAAAAATCGAATTTTTCGATTTGGTTCGGTTCGATTTTTGACACCCCTAATCATTGCCGTTAACAACATTGTCAATCGGTCTTGTTATATTTCAGTAGCAATCTCCCGAGGATTTTAGCTTTTAAAGAAATTGTTGGGAATTGGAATGCAGCAAGCCCCTTTCCTCCTCCCTTTTACTGTTTGGATTGCCTGTTGAGCTGTCTTGGAGGAATCCTCCTTTGGATGAATCCTGATGAAGTGACGACTAGTAAATTGACCGGGTGTGAATAACGAGGACATTTTCTTGATTTTTATAACAGAGATTGTAAATTTTTTTTTTTTTGGGGGGGTGGTTCGTTTCTTGCAGTAATTTTACACGGTTCTTCTAGACACACAAGAAGAGACAAATGGGAATCTTTATAAGCGGCATGGCAACGCATACGTTGGGAGATTTTCATTTCTTTTGGACGCACAGGAATGGCATGAAGTTCAGTGCGCGACGAGGATGCGTGATGGAAGCTTTTGTGTCGAGGTAATATTTTTTGTAAAAGGATCTTGCTAGCATAATAGTCTTTGAGTTACTACAAAAATAATAGCTTGTTTTGAATCATAAATTCTTGAAGGAATAAATCCCACAATAATTTATAATTATTTGTTATTTGATTTTTTTGTTATTCAAAATAGACTGCTATCCTCATAGTAGATTAAGAACTGTTACCCAATCATTTTGCTCTTGGGAATAATCTTTGTCATGATCTTGTATGTTGCTTGTGAAATGCTTTGGTACGTGCAGTGGCGTTTTGATTATGTTCTTATGACCTTTGGATCTATTGGAAACTAGTGGGGAGTCGAGTTTTGGGAAAGAGCTTTTCTCGTGGGCCTGTTTTTCATTAAAAGAGTTTGAGTCGTGATGGGAAATTTTGAGGAGATGCTTCACATAAAATGGAAAGTAGTGAAGCTAATTACATGAGCTTTTAGGGAGTAGGAGGGAGAGAGATGGTTGACTGATATGGTGAACTCTGAACTAGTTCCCTTCCGACCAAAAAAAAAAAAAAACTAGTCCCCACCTTTAATATTGTTTTTTAGTGGGTTCAATCCAAAGGTTAAAACATTTTAAAAATGCGGTATTACACTTTTGAGTTTGACTTCTACTATAGTATCGAAGTCGATAGTTGATTGATGACCCACTCTCAATGTATATCCGTGTTTGGTGCATATTTCAAAGAAGGAATCTCGTGATCAGCAATCTTTATGGTTCGGTTTAGTAAAACGAGACATGAGATGAAGGTGGGCATTGTGGTGTAACGGCGCAATCTCGATGGTAGCCTTCATGATACGGTTTGGTAAAAGAGACTAGGAATGAAGGTCAAGAGATCTTGATATGGAAGGATACATGGAATTAAGGGGGAACATAACTAAGAATGAGCTCCTTCGTGAAAAGGAGATCACACACACATAAAATATATAAACCTTATAGTCAAGCAATGTGTGATCTATTTTGACAATTACAACACTTGCAATTTTGAAGATAATTGTAAAAAAAAAAAAACATAAATATATTGTATGGCAATCAATTCAATTCTAAACTTTTTAATTTGACAAATTTAGTCCTAAACATTGTAATGATTTGCCAATATAATCCTTTTAGCCAATTTTTTACTGGAAATTGTGGACATGTATGCTGATTGTCTTATATGACATAATTGATGCTAAAATAACCAATTTTTTTATAAATTTTAAAAAAATTCTGAATTTTTTTAATGAAAGGATAAATAGAGGGGCTAGATCCACACTAAATAACACCTCCACCTAAACTCTAGATGATAATTTAATTGTTGTGAATATTTATCTTGCTAGAATTTTCTACATACTGGAATATGTCTCTTGCGGAAATTCCTGTCGACAATAAAATTTGAACAACATAATAAATATGGTTTTAAACCATGCAATGCATGAGCACCTCTCTAATAAAACATATAATGGTGCTAAAACTAGCGCAAGATTGAGTCTCATGACAATGTCAGAAAAACTCTTTTGTAGTTTGAAAACGACAAAACACTATGTGAACTAATATGTATCATTAAGTGCAAAGAGATCCTCTCGATACACAAGTTGATAAGCAGATAATGTTGAGAACAGGACCTCTGTGCTAATGGAGAGTTTCCTTGATTTGCAAATGGAGAACAAGATACCAACCGACAAGTGTTAGAATTGGAAGCACGTCTTGATTTCGACAAACAAGCAAGGGACATGAATGAAAAAATTGTGGAGTTTGATAGAGGAAAGTCTCGTCAAAACCGAAATCCAAAGCTCGGCGGATCCAAGCGAATATGCCACTTCTGGGTCTCAAGCTGGTTCGACGATCCCACGATTCCCTCTCCGTGTCTCTTTCTTCTGCAGAGCACCTCCTCTGACGATCTTAATGGGGGATTCTCAAAGGAAATACCCAAAACCGATGGGGAAATGCAATTTAAAGCAACCGTCCACACCATGCACGTGCTCTTAAAGTAAACGTCCACTCCATGCACGAACTATTGAGAAAATCGATGGAAAAAATGAGTGGATTTTCTGTTCACACGACAATTGTGTTGAACATCGTGAAGCATCAAGTTCACTCCACCCATATTATAAGGTGCTAATAATCATCTTTACCACATGTTTTTCTAGATGCGGTCATGCAGAATGAAAAGTACGACCTTGACCTATATATTTCGGAAAAATCATCAAAAAGTCTTAAACTTAATATGTAGACATCAATTTAATTGTAAACTTTATAATTTCACCAATTAAATTTTAAATTTCTTGATGATTTGCTGATTAGCCAATTTTGGCTAAACGGAAGAAGTGCCGCGCACAACAAAAGCAGGCTGTTATTGTTATTGTTATTATTATTATTATTATTATTATTATTATTATTATTATTATTATTATTATTATTATTATTATTATTATTATTATTATTATTATTATTATTATTATTATTATTATTATTATTATTATTATTATTATTATTATTATTATTATTATTATTATTATTATTATTATTATTATTATTATTATTATTATTATTATTATTATTATTGAAGTTGTCTTGTAATGCCCAATAGTGAAGATTATTGAGTCAATAGACTCGATACACGCCAAGCTCGGGCTCGACTCGATTTGCATACTCAGTACCTGAAACTCAACTCTAGCTTGAACTTGTGTAAAAATTAAGGTTTTAGCTTGGCTCCAATATTAATATATATATATATACTTGACTCAATTATAATGGAGTTGTGTATGAACTTGAGTTCAAGCTCGGGTTTAACAAGCTCAAAGGTTTACCCAGCACTTGTGTCTGTGTGATACCGCACATTCGTAATAAGGACTTGTATGTCACTTATCGGAATGAAAGAACATTTATCAAAGAATGATGGAAACTAGATTAGGTTAGCAAGCCCATCGACCTGAGCTTTGATGAGCTTGAACTCATTTTGACAAGATATTCAAGTAGCGAAAGCTTGACTTGAAATCGTGTGAATTGATCTCGATAAATCTTGGAATCCGGCATGAGCTGTTAGCAAGTTAACGAATCGACTTGGTTTCACCCCTACCTAGCAAGAGATTACCTTGCATAACCATTTTTTGGGGAGCAACTTAAGATGTATATAATAACAATCTTGTTTTCAGGAATAATTTTGTTTAGAAATAGTTTTTTTTTTTTAATTTCTATTCCTCAAATGAGTTTCTAAGCAGAAAAAACATTTTTGGTAACTATAAAAAAAATTATTCTCAAAGTAGAAAAAAACATAAATGCGTTTGGTATAACCCTAAAAATTTCTATTGTCGAATTTTTTAATTAATTATAAAAATTTTAGTGAAGACTTAACAATTCATATTTGGATAAATTGGACTCTTGTAAGGACTTAACTTATCAAGATATTCTAAGATGGTCTCGGAAAATCCAACATAATAGTTAGTCAAAGATGGATGGCTAGAAATGGTAACAAAGAGTTCCATTAGTTTATAACTCATAATATGAGGAGGTTAATAGTAAATATTTGGACATTACAATAAATAAGTGCATAGACCTTTTGAACTTTTTTAAGTACAAGAAGGAGAGCAAACGTTATTTGATGGAATGGGTAAAGACAAAACAACTGAGGATGGAGGCAATCATAAAATTGGTGCATTTATTTGCACAAACTCATGAAACCTTCAAGTAAATGACATGAGGAATCCAAGGAACCGGGTTTATTCGACTGCTATGAACACAAGACAAATGGTAATACAAAAGACTTGTTCAAAGCCAATTAATTTTCTGTTAAAATAGAATTGTAGATGATCTTAAAGGACATCTCCAATAAAATCTATCACGCCTCGATTCCCTGAGCGAGTACCCATCCCTCTACAGTCAATTAAATAGCGAAGTCCCAGGACATATCGCTGACCCATTCATTTTAATACGCATACGGAAGCGAATAAATAAATCCCTAGATAATAACAAGATAGGATAGGAAAGCAAGATCGTGATTTTCTTGAGAACCAAACCACACTTATATATACATATATCAAGCCATGTCATATACAATACCAGTGTATAAAAACAAGGTTTGTAAAATAGGGGGGCTCATAGAACTACAGATCCTCTTCATCATCCTCATTGGAGCCTTCAGCTGAATATACAGGAGTCCCTGGATCTAAAAGATCCAGGTCTACCACCGAACCACCAGGAGGATCTGCCGTGCCTTTCCCAAAAGCAACATTTAGCACATACAGAGGAACCTCAGACTTCAGTATGGGCCACTCTCTATGTCCATTCCGCTCCTGACGATACCATAATCTGTATTGATGGGGCACCTTTTTAGGTAGACCCGCATCGACCCAGACCACGGACTTCACGAACTCATATATCCATCCCCTTGGGTCTCCATGAAGCGGAATGAAACACTTTTGCTCAGTGAATTTCTTTGGCTTTCCAAAATGTTCAGGAGGAGCTGCCATCTAAGGACTTGAAAAGGGTATCCCGCAACGAGGTAAGATGACATCTCAGCAAGTTCACCCCCTAAGACTCGACTAGGAAGAAAATATGCTCTTAGGGTTGCCTAAGCACAAGCACGAGTCATAAGACTTACCTTTGCCTTGATTCCTTCTTGCAAGTCAGTACGATTTATATAATTTCAACGAATCACTTCAGCACATCAAAACGTCACATCAGATCGAGTCATCGATCAATCGACTCAGTCGATTCCATATCATCAAGACCATCTCTCGGTCCACTCATTTTGTACTATCTATAAAGTCCGATCACATCAAGGATTTCTCACCCTAAGCTGACGATAGATAGATTGATCGCCAAAAGCTTATACCAACGTATACTGCTCCCTCTAAGCTGATTTATCGAAACCCTTAGGTTGATATAGTATACGACTAATGCTCATCAAAGCTATTCGATACTTAATTGCTCACCGAAGTTGTCCGATATTTAATTGCTCACCGAAGCTGTGCAATACTTAATTACTCACCAAAGCTGTGCGATACTTAATTGCTCACCGAAGCTGTGCGATACTTAGGGTATAATGCTCACTCTAAGCTGATATATCAAGCCCTCGGGCTGATATAGTATACCATTCTACTCAACCAACATTTTCATCACTTTTATCATATTCGATAAAAATAATCGTGTGTGGATACACGGTCGGCCTCTACCAAAAATATAACATCTTTACTTTATAAACTCTCACTAATTATATAATTGATAAAAACATTTTTTGCGCTATAAACTGACGCCCAGAGATTTTCTAATTAAATACTGAAATTAATAAATTTTGGGATAAATACCCAAAATCACAAATCACACTGAATTTGCACAAACCAAGACTCAATTAAATAAACAAATCACACCATTGCGATCAGCATAAAATTCCGATCACTAGCTATCCCGGTCTAATTTCTGGAAAATAATAATTAATTAAATAATTACGAAAATTAATTAATAAATACCAATAAATAGCAAAAATGCACACTTAGGCCATAAAAGCCTAATTAAAAGCCAAGATGGGCCCGAAAAATTTCCAAACCTATCTAGATAAATACTATAGCTTATCTACTTGCTAATTGCATTACTCTAATCACCTAACATGCAATATCGCACGATTAAATTACTAATCCATTCTAACTAACCACATAATCCATACTTAGTCTAAACTAATAAACTTTTAAGCATAATTAATTTTCCTAAGCAAGGATTAGTGAGTAAACTCACTGGATTAGCAATCCAACGAGCTCACTTCGACGGGGACGCGGAGGTGGTCCACAAACTCCAAAGCAGGTGCACCTTTCGAGGTCGGGATGGGCTCCAAAACGGGCCTCGAAGCCCAAAACCCTTTGTTGGGTTTCGGTTCTGGTCTTGCACCAAAAAGGCTGGGCCGAGCAACAAAATGGGCTAGAAACGGCGAAAGTAGATGGCGGGCGGGTTGCAGTGGGCTTCCAGTGGCTCGACAGGTGACTAGGCGACTCCAGCGACGGCGACGGCGGTTCGAAAGGCTTGGGGGATGGCTTGGGGTCACAGCAGAGGCGGAACGATGGCCAAGGACGCGTGGGACGATGGCACAGCTAGCGTGGCGTGCGACGGGCGAGCGACGGCGAGCAGCAGTGCTAGACGGCTCGGGCGGCTGCTTGACGGGCAAAGGGAGGCTGCTGGTCGATTTTTTTTTGGGTTTTTGGAAGCTTCAAGCTGTTAGAGATGGAGGGTGGTCGACTGGATGAGGGAGAGGGGACAACAAAATGCTTGAGGGGGCCAATTCTCTCTTCAACCTATCCTCTTGTCCCCTTGGTGAGGTCCACCATGCCCAGCTAGTTTCCTCAGCCAATTTCTAGCCTCAATCTTCCTCTAGAAGCTAATGAAAAGGTCCAAAAAGTCATGGACCATGGGGCATAAGAATTTGAAGCAATTTCCTCACAAATTGGATTCAATTCCTTCTTGAATCGGTGCAATTCAACATCTATAAATTCCACCATCGAGTCCTCGATCAAATTGGTATTTTTCCTTGCCAATAGAATCCACTTGCATCCCAAAAACGAAATCAAAAACGACCATCTGAATTTTCCGGATAAAACGACCCTATATCAACTTTTCACCAAAAATCTTGGTTTGCAAAAAAATCTTCGGAGGATGGGTCAACGTTCCTAAAATGACTCGTGACATGACAGAACTTTCAATCTTTGAAATCGGATTCAAATTCGTGGTTAATTTCAATTTGACGCGATTTTAATGTGACCTAAGTTACCGGGTAGCTTTCAAAAATTTTTAGTGCAAATGACCTGTGGTCGATTTTCTTCAAGCTACAATGAACCTCTTCGACACATTGGCGACTATCGATGGTCGTGAAAATCTTGAGGTTTCGAATACGGACACCGGGTATCAAAACGACAGAAAAATCAGTCTAGTGTCGATCGACGAGAATTTTTCAATTCAGTGGAATTACTCATGTTTAACCACATATCTTAGTTGAACCGACCTATCTCTGATCTCTAATCGACTTTTAACTGTGCCGTAATGATCTCTGCAAATGAGCACGGTCGAGTAGTCGATTTTTAGTCAAATTCTCAAGTCTATTGCATTAAAATCCCTTAATGACTTCCTCAGATAATCTAGTTATCTCAGGAGTGATCAGCTCTGAGAATAGCACTATAGGTGCGTCGATGAAATGCCCGATTTATCTAATTGAAAACAGAATTGAAATTCCAGGATATCACAAAATCTTAGGAGAAGAAGACGTATTCTCTCAATCAAGTCACCAAGCTATCGTGACCTAGCATTGCCAAAAAAAGAAAAAGGCATTCAAAGATCCATATGGTAAAGCTCTATGACATTATTCAATTTTGAATCTAATTTTCATCAAAATATTTTCACAATTTTTTAAGCTAAATTAATTCTAAACTATAATTAACACTAAAGTCTAGTAAAACTAGTCAAAATCTAATTGCTAAACTCATGAATTTTTTATTTTTTATTTTTTGAAAAAATGGGGACTTTAATCGAGTCAGGAGACCAAGTTCGGATGTGAGTCTCACCCGGACCTTATGTCGATTGTGTAAAGATGAGCATAAAGTTATGTTGAGGTTGTTTATCTAAAATGACATTATCTCTTTTTCTTGTTCCTATAACTAAAAAGTAAATTTTTTTTACTTCTTGTTTCCATTCCAAATTTATTCTTTGGCCACTGATTTATTCCAAGGCATAGAAAAATTAATTGACATGCACAAACAGATTTCGTTTTTTTTTTTTTCCTGTTTTGAAGAATAAAAGAACAGAAAAACAAAAAAAAAAATAGAAATGTTATTAAACAAGCCATTACTAATCGACCGATCGATGGCTCCAACAATCAAATTGAGTTGGAGTTCTTTCAAGTATGGTTCAAAATAGTTGTAGGGATAGATTGATTAAGTACAAAGTTTCTCTTTAGCCCTGCAATGAAGTATGGTTTCATTGTAGTCCTCCGTAGAAGGAGAGGCTATGGAGTTAGGGGAGTGGACTAGGCCAAATGGAAAGGCCAAACCACTGTATACCCGGGTTTATTACTTCTTTTTCTTCTTTTGATCTCTTCATTTTCAGTAAAAAGAAGAAGATATTTCTGCACGAGCACCCAACTTCTACATTACTTTGAGCACATAGTCCAATGCTTGTAGGGAAAATTTGTAGAAATCTCACTTGGCCATCTATTCACTCCCTCTGAACCATTGTGATTAGTCCATTTCGATCATTAGTATGCTTATACATTATCTCGGAAAAATTCTTCAATTAATCATGAATATATTGTACCGATATCAATTTAGTTATTGACTTTCTAATTTTGTCAATTAAGATCTAAACCTTTGTCGCGACCTACCCCTCAAGGAAGGGAATCGGTTTAGGAGTATTGCCTAAAGAGGTTCACAGCTCATGATTAAGCATGGGTTCTCCCAAAACCATATCTCGCGTGACGTTGGGGTGTTTATAAGAATTTTGTAATAAGTAGTCGCCACTAGCCTATTGGGGTTGGCTAAAAACCAAGTGAGACATGGGAATATACCTCACTTCCTACGCAACCAAAAAATCTAGATTCGAGAACTTAATTACACTAATTAACTAATTAGTGCCATTTCGGTATTTAATCTTATTCATTTTTTAAATAAAAAAATAGATGTTTTTGTCGGGCAATCTTGATTGATTTTATATCTATCAACTAATATGTAAGGTAATCACACGGATGTACAATCATTAAAATAGCAATTAGCAGCCAAGGAAAGCATTTAAATAAATTGCATGGGAGAGCAAAGATTTTACATCATTGAAAAGATAAATACTAATCCTAACTAGACTAAAGGAAAGCTAAAATCAACATACCAAAATTGCACAATCAAGCGTATTTGTTTTTAAGGACAACTAAAACCTTTTGAGTATGATTCTAAATTGAAAGATTTCCATCTTTTAGGAGAAAATAAACTAAGAGATTAATTTTAACCTTTTTGAAGACTTTTTTTATTAATTAATTTTTTAGATTTTTTTTTTGAAAAAAATGATTTTTTTCCAAAACCTTTTGATTCTCTTTTTTTTTTTGGTGTCTTTCTAATTAATACTGAAATTTTTAGAATTTTCTGAATTTTGGAATTTTCTAAGAATTTTTTAATTTTCCTTAATTTTTAATTAATTAAAAAAACTCGAATTTTCAATATTTTCTGAAATTTTTTAAATTTTTTTTAAATGTTCTTTGAAAGTGGTTGAATTTTCGAACATATTTTGAATTTTTGTTATTTTCGGAAATTTTTTATTTTTGATTATTTTTTAAAATTTTTAATTTTTTTTAAAATTTTCAATATATTTTTAATATTTAATATTATTTTATTCGAAAAAAGAGTTCAGACCGAGTAGGACTGATCCGACCCGTTGGTCTGATCTGAGCCATTTTTTTAGTAGTTTTTTAAAAAAAAATCTTTTTTTTTTTCATTTTTTGTCTTGTCCCTGTTTTGTCTTTCCCTCTTGTGTTGTCCCATTCTTATTTCTTTTCATTTCTTTTTCTTTTCGCGATGCGCTTTTTGTTTTGTCCTCATGAAGGGGTCCTCCCTATTCCCTCTTTCTCCTTCCCGAAGACCGTCTTCTCCTTCCTCGCAACACTCCTCACCAAAACTGCTTCCTTACCAAAACTCATTCGAATAATAACAAAAGTCGAAGCACCCAACGTCCCTTCCAACACCAAACCACCCCGATCAGCACAAATCGCCGCCGGCCATCTAACTCCGGCAACGGCTGAACCATTTTTGGATGCGGACATCCCCAGCATAAACATACATGATTACTCCGCGAAAATCTCATGAAATCGTAACGAAAACATAAAAGACAAGCATAGTCCCACATATATGGGTGCGCATGGTAACACTTCTTGGCCGGGGAACAATTTTTTTTTTTTTCATAAATAGTTCTTTTATATTTCTACTCCGGGGAATAATTTTTGAGTAAATAAGGTGTTTGATAACTATACAAAATTTCTATTTTTGAAATAGAAAAATAATAAAAATGTGTTTGGTACAATTTTTTATTTTTTATATTTATTTGTTTTTTATTCTTGCTCACAGACCACCGACCACCGCCCGCCATCGCCCATCACTCGTCGTTACCGGCCGCGGTCTTGCGACAGTACGGCACGGCGCGGCAAGCGGCAGTGACAGCGGTGGCAACGGTGGCGGCGACGCGGTGATGGGCAATGGTGGCGACAAGCGATGGCGATCCAACGGCCGCACGGTGGTCGCAAGTAAACGCATTTGACGGACGGCCGGCGGTCAACAGCAGCAAAGGCGGTCGGTGGCAGCAACAACAGTCGATGGTGGTCATCGGCGATCGGGGGTGGCCGATGGGCTGTGGTCAGCAGCAATGACGATCAGACGGCGACAACAACAATGGTCGCTGCCAATCGGGCGGTGACTACTTGACATTGGCCACGACCGGCCGGAGGTGGCCAACGGTTGGCAAGCGGCCACCCAAGGCCGTAACAAGCAAGAAAAACAAAAGAAAAAAAGAAAAGAAAAAAATTGACTTATTTCTAGAAATTATTCCCGAGAACAAGAAGCTACTTTTTTTTTTCTATTCCAAATCTATTCCCCGGCTATTTTTCTATTCCAGGAAATAGAAAAATAAGTTGATGTTACCAAACGAAATTTTGTTCTTTTTTGTTGCGGAGAACAAAAGAACAGAAATTGGGAAAAAGAGAAACGTTACCATCCAGGCCCTATGTGACCAAGCACAAATCAGAACGAGTTTAAACTCAAGTTGTTTCTCAGTTCTCTTTGAGAAATTTTATCAAACATATGAGGTGCATCATCTAGAATGAGGACCTAGGCTCACTTGGGGGCATAGATTTGAGCAAACATCAACACAACATGCACGAGTGACACTCAAGATCTGCTGAGTGACAGATTAATCACATTTGGAACAGATATGAACAAAGAACAATTGTCTCCAAACTTGCAGGATTGAGAATCGTTTACATATTTTCACAAGCATTTGGCGTGCGATATTGATACAAGGGATTTTTGCCTTGATGAAACTTAAACACGGACCTAGGTTCCTAGTAGAGCACACCTAGAAACAACCGTGAAGGATCGGTAGGACCGGAACTTGTGTGAACTAGTCGACCGTGAGCTCTAGCCCGACACCCCCCACGAGAACAAAACACAAGCGCTTGAGAGACCTATTGGTTTCATGGGAAGGGCTGTGACAAACAGTGGCTTTGGGGTGAACAATTGATGATGGCAGAGCTTTCCTTCGAGCTCCCTCTCTCTCTTTGACTCGTCCTCTCCTTCTCTCTTGCTCTCTCTCGACCAAGAAAAAACAGCCAAGAATCCCCCTTCTCTTCGCTCTCTTCCTTTTAAGCCTAGCCAATGACAAGCGCACATGGCTTCTACCACCGCTAGCTTATCGCAACCGCTTGATCTCCGACCTTGGGATCGCGCCATCCTCTACCCTCATGATCCTCTACCTTGCCCCTGGCTTAAACGTTTCTCTTTTCTCCTTCTTTTGCAGGAGCATGGTTGGTGTGAGGGGAGGAAGATGATTTGCGCATGGGCCAGGTTGAAATAAAAGGAGATGGGCCAGCCCAAGTGTAAAAGAGAGAAAAGGAAAAGAGATAGGTGGGCGAGCCCACGCATGAAGAAAAGCCTTCTAATCGGCCTCATTCGATTTTTCTTATACTTTTTAATGAAATTTTTTTTTTTACTTTTTTTTATGACAATTTTGGAAAAATAAAGACCACTCAATACGCGGTGCAATAATGAAAACATGATACCTTTTAATAGAATAAGAAAAAAAAAACTTTTTTTCTTCCTTTTTTTTCTTTTTTCTTTTTTTTTTAACAACCAATTCCTAATTTTGTATGCGATTAAGTACTAAATAAAATTATAAAATTTAGGTGTCAATAACCTTTATGCGAAAGGTATTCTTTCCAATCAGTTGTTGTTAGAATCATTAACGTGGTGATCCAGTCATAGGCCGTCCTACATTGCACATCAATACATAGCAATTTTGACAAAATTTATTGAAATAATTATATTGTAATTTGCTTAAAGGAATGAGACTCATTGATAAAATTAGAAAGTCTGTGATTTCATTAACATCCGTATAATATGTTTATAATTGATTAAACAATTTCACCTATGTCTACACCGATCCTCTCTGATCCATGGCTTTTTCACCCCTCTCTTCAAGGTTCCGGAAACACTTGTCGTTCCCCATGCTTAAGTGCACGCCAACAATTGCCGGGTGTAACTCAAACAAGGAACACGATTCTAGATAATCTTGACTTGAAGGATCATTTTGGGGCCATTAAAGTCCGAGAAGCATTCGCCCTAAGTCCATCCACACTACTTGAATTGTAAAATGAAAATGATCTATTCATGAGGAGTCGGCCTCCAAGCATTTTTGCAGGAAATGTTGTGTAGCAACAATTTCCCATTGACGGGATGAATATAAATATGGAAAAGAGAGAATATTCTGCTTTCTATCTTGCTTTTATGCATTTTCTAATCAAATGTATGAACTTTTAGTTTGTCTAATTAAGTCCTATATTCACAAACTTTCTAATTAGGCCATTCTAAAGCCAAATGCGGCCAAATTCAATTGACATAGACCGTTGCATGACGTCATTGTACAATTTGGATACAATTTTTTATAATGTAAACATCCACGTTGGCAGCCATATTGGTTAGATTTTTTCCACATCACACTCCAAAGTTGTCTACATCAACTAAATTTTTCCACCCACGGTGACATATTTTGATTACATTATATTTCTATATCGTCCGAAAATCACGACATCACCTAAATTTTGTCAAATTGGTGTAGGAGTGACATGATCAAAATCTTTGTAAAAGAATAAACATTTGATTAGATAAATTGAAGTACATTAATATGATTAGGCGCAAAAGTATATGGGTGAAAAATAAAACTTTATCGTCTAAAATGAAATCAAGTGTCACTTTGTTGATCATGCTTGTGAAATCTTGTACCTTCACTAGTTTCCATTTCATTTAACGCGTCTTTCCGAAACTTACCTTCATGACTCAAAATGCTTTTCAGAATAGACCCCACAAGTTTAACTTTTTCCCAAACTCGACTCCCCCTCGATTTTCCAACCGTCAGCAGATCACAACAAAAAGACCCCCATAATGTGCATACGGAGCATGAGCGTCATAAAGATTATGGTGACAAATATAGCAGAAGTCCACTTTCTTTTTCTGTCCAAAAAGAAAATTTTCCAACATTTTCAATGGTACTTTTAGGATTCCCAATTTACCCTTCTTCTGAAATTTCAAAGAAAAATATAAAATGGGTCCCGCATAATTGATTGTCGATATGATATTTATAGATCATATAATAATTTCCCAAATAAGATAAATCTAAAATTTGTTTATAAAGAATATTTATGTTGCACATAGACATTGACGGGGTGTCACAGTCAAAAAATTGCAATCAACATATTCATCCAAGAAAGAATTCCTTCAAGACAGCAGAACTGGCAATCCAACAGTAAAAGGCAAGGAAAAGCTTGCTTGCTTGCAATTAAAAAAAGTGTCTTTTTCTTTTGGCTATATTTCCTTGAGAGCAATGCTAACTGCTAAGACCTGTTGAGTGATAAGTCGGACTTTTGTTGGGTGGTGAATATTGACAAGGTATTTCAATGCCAACTCACCATTTGTCGCATCACTCCGAGTATACTTGTTTAGTGTACTGGTCTTCATACATATGCATTACCTCTTCTCTTAATGCTTTTCGACTTCATGTCACATCATATGATTTGATCTCAACAGCGACTTGGAAACCATTATCCCCTGCATTTGATTAACACATCTGCCAAAGTATCACAGATCACCTAGCTATATAATTTCGACAAATCTTGTATTCATGTGTTCTACTTTGTGCAAGCTTTTGATTGGACAGTCCGACATCTGTAAGAACCAAATTTAGTCCCAGTGTCAGGCTCCTTGTTCGTCAATTCCGTGCGAAAGAGGGTATTAAAGTATTCCACGTCACTTGTACAATATGGTTTCAAGGGGCCTTATATTTGTACAATCTCCTCCCACCTAATTTCTATGCCAATTTTGGGCTACTGCTCAGTTTGAGTATTTATATATGTGGGTTTGAGAAAAGAGTCACGGGACATGTAAAAAAACCGAGGATGATCTGCTTCATCAGGTCACCATTTAAGGAAACGAGGATATACCTGTTTCTTGGTTGACAGGCTGTTGCACGCTTATTCGCATTCACATGAGACTTTTGCTTTTCTGACATGATTATGATTCTTACAGGCTTTTCTAGGACTGCTCTAATTGCTGGAGCGATGAGGAGTTCACCAGGATTCAACATGTTCTTGTTTCTTTCTCTCGCATTTGCATTGTTGTCCTTAGGATCAGGTACCGATTTCTCTCTTTTATTTAGATCTTCTTGAATTATTTTCGCTTGATCGACCTTGGAAGAGCATTTTTGCTTGAGTTCAGCATCCCTTGCTCCAAGTGTTTGATAAATTTTCTCGGTTGTTTCGATGAAATCGGTTTACCAGATGTAATGTAACATGGACCAAAGCTAATGCTTTCTTTTTCAAGCCATTTCAGGGCAAATCATGCAGACTGTCTTCGACGATTATTATGATTCAACGGCGACAACACAGGCAAGATCAAATTCCTACGCACTATTTGCAACTTCTGAGCACTTTGACATGTGAATATCAGTTCATATTTCATGAGCACTGCTGCTAAGTCAAATTCAAGAACTTGTCCTCGGAATTGGGCGATCAGAACTCGAGATTGCCACTCAAAAAAATGAACTAGTTGAATGAATTACTCTAATGATTTGCGGAGTGGCACAATTTCTTTGTTGCCTTGAAAAGAAATAGTTAGGAGTTTCCAGGAACGACACTAAGCAGATTATGTAATCCGAGTCTTACGTATTCGATTATAGCAGTGTTTGGCGGAGCCAGGGAGCCTTATGTATGGAGGTGGGGTGATACTGAACCCAGAGTTCATCCACGGCACTTCCGCATGGACCGTGTTTGGGCAAGGAGCAACTGAATTGCGCATATCGCATACCAACAACAGGTTCATGGTGGCTCGCGATAGGAAACGCCCATCAGACAGTTTCTCTCAGAAAGTCCAGCTCGAGAAGGGAATGTTCTACGCATTTTCCGGTAATTACGTGCTCTGCTGTTTCGAGAGAGAGTACACGTTGAAATTGTTCATGTGAAGCCGTAAATAATGCGATATGCCAGTTCACTGTCCACCGGAGATACTTGTATAGATTTGTTTATTTGCAAAGAATTGCTAATTGCAACATCAAGAAATGTGAAAACACGATTGTTGACCGAGCTAGGATGATTTGTTGCTGTCTTTGCAGCTTGGGTACAAGTAAGTCAAGGAAGCGAGACGGTAGCGGTGGCGTTTCGAACTAGAGATGGCGAGTTTGTCCGTGGAGGCAGTGTCATGGCCAAGCAAGGGTGCTGGTCTTTGCTGAAAGGAGGCATCGCCGCGAATTCTTCGAGCCCAGCTGATGTTCTTTTCGAGGTGAAGGGCATTCAACTTTCCATTACAATCTACTTCTGAATCATCGAAAAGTTGCAAGACACATGAGTGCTAATAATTCCAGGCATATGTTGATTCTGATTGTGTTGTGACAGAGCAAGAATATCTCAACGGAGATATGGGTCGACAATGTTGCGTTGCAGCCGTTCTCGAAGCAGCAATGGAGGAATCACCAAGAAGAAAGCATAGAGAAGGTAATACAAAAAGTTTGTATGTAGTTCGTTCGAAAAACATAAAGGACTGTCGCGAACTTCGATCTCGCAGGT
Source organism: Eucalyptus guilfoylei (assembly GCA_016097605.1). Classification (NCBI taxonomy): domain Eukaryota; kingdom Viridiplantae; phylum Streptophyta; class Magnoliopsida; order Myrtales; family Myrtaceae; genus Eucalyptus; species Eucalyptus guilfoylei. The sequence goes on from CM027866.1 coordinate 16,795,197, forward strand.
ACGGAAGAGCACAGTGAGGTTCCAGATAACTTCTGCGAACAAAAGAGGACTCGGGGTCGGAGGAGCCAATGTTCTCATCAAACAGACCAAACCGGGCTTTCCATTTGGGTGCGGCATGAACTTCCACATCCTTGAGAGCGCCGATTACCAGAACTGGTTCGCGTCGCGATTCAGATACACCACTTTCACCAACGCAATGAAGTGGTACAGCACGGAGGCAAAACAAGGCCAGGAGAACTACACAATAGCCGACGCAATGCTGAAGTTTGCGCAAGATAATAACATTTCGATCCGAGGCCACAATGTCTTCTGGGACAACCAGAAGTACCAGCCCGATTGGGTCAAGACCCTTGCACCCGATGATCTGCGAAAGGCAGCAGAGAAGAGGATCAATTCAGTCGTCTCGCGATACGCAGGACAACTGATTGCCTGGGATGTGGTCAATGAGAACCTGCACTTCAGCTTCTTCGAGGACAACCTCGGGGAAAATGCTTCCTCGATGTATTACTCGACGGCATACAAGCTCGATCCGACCCCAAGAATGTTCCTGAACGAGTACAACACCATCGAGTACAGCGGGGACGAGAAGGCAAGCCCGGGGAACTACAAGAAGAGGCTCCAGGAAATATTTTCGTACCCCGGGAATGAGGATATACCGGCCGGGATAGGAGTGCAAGGCCATTTCGGCACCGGCCAGCCAAACTTGGCATACATGAGATCAAGCCTAGACATTCTGGCCACAACTGGTGTGCCCATTTGGCTCACAGAGGTGTTTGTGGATCCAGGAGCTAACCAGGTATTGGCATATCTTAGACAAGAGGTGATCATGCCCTGGGCAGTTCACCCGGTCCGGTGGGCCGGAAGGGCAAAATGGGCCAGGTCAGGCGAGCGACTCTCTTTTTGCGGCTGGCCCGGCCAGCTCACCTTGGCCCATTCGAACCCTATCAATTTCAGATTTGCACACTTCGATCATTTTTCAATAGGAGGAGCAGAAACATGACTTAAAGCTTTTGGCTATTGGTCAATTGAAGACTTGAGGCCACGGTAAGGTCTCGAACTCGCCGTCCGGTGAAATTCAGACATTGGAAATGACACGTGGCAGCCGATGCCTGAATTCCATCGACAGGGACTTGGAGAAGCGAGTGGGGCTTTTTTTAAAACCTTCAATTGACCAAAATAAAACCTTTATATTCTAAATTGACCAGCAGCCAAAAGGTTAAGTCGTGATTTTGCACTTATCTCCGTTTTTCAATGAATGGAAGTGCAAATATGAACAAAATTGGCACTCTACAATCCATAAAGGGATTTCTGGCATTGCAGGCTCGGAACCTGGAGGAGGTGCTCAGGGAGGCTTACTCCCATCCTGGGGTGGAAGGGATCATAATGTTCGCCGGCCCCGCGTACGCCGGCTACAACTCCACGGCGCTCGCGGACATGAACTTCAACAACACTCTGGCCGGGGACGTCGTGGACAAGCTGATCCGGGAATGGAGATCCGAGGACCTGGAGGCTCGCGCCGATGAGGAAGGGTTCTTCAGCACTACACTGCTTCATGGAGAGTATGAGATCACTATCGCCGATCCAATCTCAAATTCCTCTTCCACTTCAAGATTTGAAGTGACCAGAGATAGCTTCAGGAAAATTTACCATTTTCACATATAATGAATTGTCAGCTACAAGCTCCTATGGAGCTAGGGATGGTGCTTTTAATGTTGATTGATAGTTGCTAAGTTAAGATTAATCAGAGAGGGTAGATATAAGGACCCTTAAATGCCAAGCATTTTATTTTTTGGTCAAAAAATGCGTTGCATATGTAATTATGACCTGAAAAGATCATGTCGATACCAAGTAAATAATGTTTAGTCATTTTTCGGGCGCTTCTGCAATGTAATATCCTACCATGTACCGATCCCACCGCTAATGATACCAATCGATAAAAAAAGGCCAATAAGCTAACAAATCTCATCCTCTGGACGGCGTATGGTACATTTTTGTCCTTAGGTTGACGGAGTATTGTCGACAATTGATCATGAGAATGGACCTTTCAAACAACATACACGTTTTAATTTGCAAGATTTCGAGATACTCTACATCACGTAAAAATCCCAAATCCAAAAAAAAAAAGGAACAGGTCGAAAGTTTTTTTTTTTTTGGCTTTAACCTTTAGATATGTATTTAGTCTAACCAACTAAAAGATTTTAATTGGCATTTAAAATCACTCAAAAATTAAGTAGAGGTACGAAAATTTAATGGGATATATTCATTAGAAATTTTAAAACTTGTTACCAAAGTGTAATTGAATCCTAAAACTTTTAGAATGTGCAATTAAATCTTAAAACTTGTCAAATTGGTGCAATCAAGTCATTACATTAACTCTATTCAATTTGGCTAACGGAAAATGCTGACGTGGCTTTTTTTATTATTATTTTATCTCTCCTACGTGGCGCTAATGTGGCTAAAACAAGCAATATAACTCCAAAACGATGTCATTTTGGTCCAAATTTAATTTTTAATACAAATATTAATTAAAATAAATAAATAAATAAATAAGAGCGAACCAGCTCGCAAGGCCTCACTGCCATTGTCCCACCAAGAGCCGACGACGGTGGGGCGAGGGTCAACCGTGGTCAATAGGCCTCATCCAGTGACCAACGACCCTAGCCAATCGCAAGCGAGCCCTCATCGAGATCTCAAGTGAGGGTTGCAACTAGGGATGTGAAAAAGAACTAAGAACAACTCGAAACCAGACTAAATTGGACCGAAACCGGTGGTTCCCAAGGGAATTGGTTTGATTCACCTCACTGGATCTAAACAAGCACACAACGTCGTCACCTCACTCAAATCTAGCAAGAGGCTAGGTGTCGCAGCCCTCGCTTGTGGCCGACAAGTTACCGGCCATCACCAAGGTCTCAAGGACTAGCGGGGGGAAATAGGAAATAAAGATTAAAAAAAATGGAAAATTCTTTAAAAAAATTCAAGAATTGTTCACATCAATGCCAATTATGCAACATAAGATAGTTAGCGTTGATTGGACCACTACATTAGTGATTTCTGATCAAAATTTGCCGAAAGTACTACGTTGATAAATTGTTAAAAGGTTTATGAGTGAATTGGACAAATCAAAATGTTTAAAATTGAATTGACCGCTATCCAATAGATTTAAAACTATATAATTTTTACAGCAATTTTGTTCGGGCAAAGTTGATGGTATAATGGATTATAGAAGAAACAAGGTTTTATATACCTATCAATAAAATGGGTATGAAAATATCATAAATATTTATCAATCAGTATGTTTTTCTATTTGTAATATGACAATAGAAGATACGAGGGTATGATTGTATCTCATCATAGGGTACAATGGGTAATATCTTTCACATTCCTAACTTGTTTCCGGTATAACTCTAGGAATACCAAAAAAAAAAACATAGTTATTACATTCTGCAAACCAAAACGTGCAATAGCCCTTCTATTCCTATTCTACAGTATCCATTTGCAGGTGATGGTCATTTCATTCTTACCTCTTTTACCGCATAACCTATTGATAGACCTTGGGGTTTAAAATATCTAATCTGGATGTTGAATAATTTCAGGACTGCGTTACACTGGGTAACTACACTAAAGAGAAGGGAAATCTACAAAGTGGGATAAGAATACCATCTTCGCAGACCTCACATTACAAAAGTTTCATATTTTGTATCTCAATGTATATACTTGACCACCGTAAATCACATGCAATAAACAACATTTTAAAGGGGACGGTACCCACTCATGGTATAAGTTTTTTATTGTTGTCAAACTTACAGTTTGACCACATCTAGGTCATGTCCCATTAATTTCGCCCTAGATATCTCCTCAAAGCAAAATTATAAAAAGTCAATTATTTATCCTAAAGTCCTTAACCAACTTATTTGCATATATGATTTCCCAATATAATCCCAACAATACACAAGCCACAAGGCACACACACGTGCGAGTTTTATCTAATTACAAAATTTATGACTGATTAGATAATTCCGCCTATGCATACCTACACCGATCCCCTCATATCCATGCTTTTTCTCCCTCTTTTCAAGCAGAACCCTCTTTGTCGTACTCCATGTTTAAGTGCACGCCAACCATTGCCAATGTGCCAAGTTCAAAAAAAGAAAAGAAAAGAAAAAAAAACCATTGCCAATGTGTAAAATAAGGAACAGGATCCTACACCCTGACTTGAAGGATCATCTTGGGGCCAATTAAAGTCCGCAGGCACACGCCCTAAGTCCCTCCGCACACTTAAATTGTGAAAATGAAAATGATCTATGCATGAGCATGGCCTCCAAGCATTTACAATTCCAGGGAACGAATATTACTCTTCAAAAAAATTGCTTGGGATCAGGCTAGGTAAGATTGGATGTATTGGAGTTGGACTAGAAATCCATAATTTTTTGGATTTGTTCTTCGAAAGCGTTTCTTGTGGGAATTGTTTTTACAGGGAATGTTCCATAGCAACAATCTCCCATTGATGGGATGAATAAAAATGTGGAAAAAAGGAAAAACTTTCAGTTTTTAATGAGAACCCAACCGAATAAAAACCGAACTGAAAAAACCGAATTTTTCGGTTCAGTTCGGTTCGGTTTTCGGTTCGTGTTTAAGTGCATGCCAACCATTGCCAGGTGTAACTCAAACAAGGAACACGATCCTACATAATCCTGACTTGAAGGATCATTTTGGGGCCATTAAAGTCCCACAAGCATTCGCCGTAAGTCCATCCACACAACTTAAATTGTAAAATTAAAAAGATCTATTCATGAGGAGTCGACCTTTAAGCATTTTTGCAGGGAATGTTGTATAGCAACAATTTCCCATTGATGGGATGAATATAAATGGAAAAGAGAGAATATTCTACTTTCTATCTAGATGCTTTTATGTATTTTCTAATCAAATGTCTGAACTTTTAGTTTGTCTAATTAAGTCCTTTTATATTCACAAACTTTCTAATTAGGACATTCTGACGGCAAATCTGGCCAAATTCAATTGACATAGGTCGTCAGGTGACGTCATTGTACAATTTGGATACAATTTTTTATAATGTAAACACCCATGTTGGCAGCCTTATTGGTTAGATTTTTTCCACATCATACTCCAAAGTTGTATACATTGACTAAATTTTTCCACCCACGATCGCATATTTGGATTGCATTATATTTCTGCATCATCCAAAAATCACGACGTCACCTAAATTTTGTCAAATTAGCGTAGGAGTGACATGATCAAAATCCTTGTGAAAGTAGAAACATTTGATTAGATAAATTGAAGGGTTAATACCCAAAAAAAAACCCCAAATTGGTACACCTGTGACAAATTTACCCCAAACTATTTTTTTGACCATAAAAAACCCCAAACTGGTATACCTTTGACAAATTTACCTAAAACTGATACACTTATGACAAATTTATCCTCTGTTAGTTTTTGTTAAATTTTATTATCAAATTATTAAGTTAAATGACATGTGACTATTGACCGATATACCAATTTGAGATTTTACGCTCCGTTTGTCACAGTTTACAATTTTTGTGATTTTTTTGTGGTATTAATCCAATTTAGTGGATGGTACATTTGTCACAAATTTACCAATTTTGGGTTTTTTTGGGTCGAATAAATTAGTTTTAGGTAAATTTGTTATAAATGTACCAGGTTTTTATAGTTTTTTATAGTCGTCGGGGTAAATTTGTCACAGGCGTACCGGTTTGGGGTTTTTCATGGTCAAAAAAATAATTTGGGGTAAATTTGTCACAGGTGAACCAGTTTGGGATTTTTCAGGGTATTAATCCTAAATTGAAGTACATTAATATGATTAGGCGCAAATGCACATGGATGAAAAATAAAACTTTCTCGTCTTAAAATGAAATCAAGTATCACTTTGTCGATCATGCTTGTAAAATCTTGTACCTTCACTAGTTTCCATTTCATTTTATGCGTCTTTCCAAAACTTACCTTCATGACTCAAAATGCTTTTTCAGAGTAGACCCCACAAGTTTAACTTTTTCCCAAACTCGACCCCCCCTCGATTTTCCAATATGTTCTACCGTCAGCAGACCACAACAAAAAGACCCCCGTAATGTGCATACGGAGCATGAGCATCATAAAGATTATGGTAACAAATATAGCAGAAGTCCACTTACTTTTTGTGTCCAAAAAAGAAAAATTTCCAACATTTTCAATGGTACTTTTAGGATTCCCAATTTGCCCTTCTTCTGAAATTTCAAAGAAAACTATAAAATGGGTCCCACATAATTGATTGTCGATATGATATTTATAGATCATATAATAATTTCCCAAATAAGATATATCTAAAGTTTATTTTTAAAGAACATTTATGTTGCACATAGGCATTGCTGGGGTGTCACCGTCAAAAAATTGCAATCAACATATTCATCCAAGAAAGAATTCCTTCAAGACAGCAGAACTGGCAATCCAACAGTAAAAGGCAAGGAAAAGCTTGCTTGCAATTCACAACAGTGTCTTTTTCTTTTGGCTATATTTCCTTGAGAGCAATGCCAACTGCTTAGACTTGTTGAGTGATAAATCGGACTTTTGTTGGGTGGTGACTCTCGGCAAGGTATTTCAATGCCAACTCGCCATTTGTCGCATCACTCCGAGTATACTTGTTTAGTGTACTGGTCTTAATACATATGCATTACCTCTTCTATTAATGTTCTTCAAATTCACGTCACATCATATGATTTGATCTCAACAGCGACTTGGACACCGTTATCCCCTGCATTTGATTAACACATCTGCCAAAGTATCACACATCACCTATCTATATAGTTTGGACAAATCTCGTATTCATGTGTTCTACTTTGTGCAAGCTTTTGATTGGACAGTCCGACATTTGTCGAAACCAAATTCCGTCCCTGTGTCAGGCTCCTTGTTCGTCATTTCTGTGCGAAAGAGGGTATTAAAGTATTCCACGTCACTTGTAGAATATGGTTTCAAGGGGGCCTTATATTTGTACAGTCTCCTTCCACCTAATTTCTATGCCAATTTTGGGCTACTGCTCAGTTTGAGTATTTATATATGTGGGTTTGAGAAAAGAGTCACGGGACATGTAAAAAACCGAGGATGATCAGCTTCATCAGGTCACCATTTAAGGAAACGAGGATATACCTGTTTCTTGGTTGACAGGCTGTCGCATGCTTATTCGTATTCACATGAGACCTTTGCTCTTCTGACATGATTATAATTCTTACAGGCTTTTCTAGGACTGCTCTAATTGCTGGAGCGATGAGAAGTTCACCGGGATTCAACATGTTCTTGTTTCTTTCTCTCGCATTTGCATTGTTGTCCTTAGGATCAGGTACCGATTTCTCTCGTTTATTTATATCTTCTTGAATAATTTTCTCTTGATCATTGACCTTGGAAGAGCATTTTTACTTGAGTTCAGCATCCCTTGCTCCAAGTGTTTGATAAATTTTCTCGATTGTTTCAATGAGGTCGACTCTGAAATTGGTTTAGCAGTTGTAATGTGACATGGACAGTTAAGCTAATGCTTTCTTTTTCAAGCCATATCAGGGCAAATCACGCAGACTGTCTTCGATGATTATTATGATTCAACGGCGACAACACAGGCAAGATCAAATTCCTACGCACTATTTGCGACTTCTGAGCACATCGACATGTGAATATCAGTTCATATTTTATGAGCACTGCTGCTAAGTCAAATTCAAGAACTTGTCCTCGGAATTGGGCGATCAGAACTCGAGATTGCCACTCGAAAAAATGAACTAGTTGAATGAATTACTCTAATGATTTGCGGAGTGGCACAATTTCTTTGTTGCCTTGAAAAGAAATAGTTAGGAGTTTTCAGGAACGACACTAAGCAGATGATGTAATCCGAGTCTTATGTATTCGATTATAGCAGTGTTTGGCGGTGCCAGGGAGCCTTATGTATGGAGGTGGGGTCATACTGAACCCAGAGTTCATCCACGGCACTTCCGGATGGACCGTGTTTGGCCAAGGAGCAACTGAAGTGGGCATATCGCATACCAACAACAGGTTCATGGTGGCACGCGATAGGAAACGCCCCACAGACAGTTTCTCTCAGAAAGTCCAACTCGAGAAGGGAATGTTCTACGCATTTTCCGGTAATTACTCGATCTGCTGTTTCCAGTGAGAATGGTTACGTCGGAGCTGTTCATGTGAAGCCGTAAATTGTGTGATATCTGGGTTCCCCATTCACCCGATATACTGGTATAGTTTTGTTTATTTGCGAAGAATTGCTAATCGCAACATCAAGAAATGCGAAAATGTGATCGACAACGAAGCTAGGATGATCTCTTGCTGTTTTTGCAGCTTGGGTACAAGTCAGTCAAGGAAGCGAGACGGTAGCGGTGGTGTTTCGAACTAGAGATGGCGAGTTTGTCTGTGGAGGTAGTGTCGTGGCCAAGCAGGGGTGCTGGTCTTTGCTGAAAGGAGGCATCGCCGCGAATTCTTCGAGCCCAGCTGATGTTCTTTTCAAGGTGAAGCTCCTTCGACTTTCGGTTACAATCTACTTCAGAAAGACGAGAATTCAACTTGAGTTAATCCTGGTCTAGTGTATTCTTTTGTTCGTCCGGATCATTGAAAAATTGCAAGGTACATGAGTGCTTCTAATTCCAGGCATATGCTGATTCGGATTTTGTTGTGGCAGAGCATGAATACCTTGACGGAGATATGGGTCGACAATGTCTCGTTGCAGCCGTTCTCGAAGAAGCAATGGAGGAATCACCAAGAAGAAAGCATAGAGAAGGTAATACAAAAAGTTTGTATGTAGTTCGTTCGAAAAACATAAAGGACCGTCGCGAACTTTGATCTCGACAGGTACGGAAGAGCACAGTGAGGTTCCAGATAACTTCTGTGAACGAAAGAGGACTCGGGGTCGGAGGAGCCAATGTTCTCATCAAACAGACCAAACTGAGCTTTCCATTCGGGTGCGGCATGAACTTCCACATCCTTGAGAGTGCTGATTACCAGAACTGGTTTGCATCGCGATTCAGATACACCACTTTCACCAATGCAATGAAGTGGTACAGCACGGAGGTGAAACAAGGCCAAGAGAACTACACAATAGCCGATGCAATGCTGAAGTTTGCGCAAGATAATAACATTTCGATCCGAGGCCACAATGTCTTCTGGGACAACCAGAAGTACCAGCCCGATTGGGTCAAGACCCTTGCACCTGATGATCTGCGAAAAGCAGCGGAGAAGAGGATCAATTCAGTTGTCTTGCGATACGCAGGAGAACTGATTGCCTGGGATGTGGTCAATGAGAACATGCACTTCAGCTTCTTCGAGGACAACCTCGGGGAAAATGCTTCCTCGATGTATTACTCGACGGCATACAAGCTCGATCGGACTCCGAGAATGTTCCTGAACGAGTACAACACCATCGAGTACAGTGGGGACGAGAAGGCAAGCCCGGGGAACTACAAGAAGAGGCTCCAGGAAATATTTTCGTACCCCGGGAATGAGGATATACCAGCCGGGATAGGAGTGCAAGGCCATTTCGGCACCGGCCAGCCAAACTTGGCATACATGAGATCAAGCCTAGACATTCTGGCCACAACTGGTGTGCCCATTTGGCTCACAGAAGTGTCTGTGGATCCAGGAGCTAACCAGGTATTGGCATATCTTAGAGGTGATCATGCCCTTGGCAGCTCGCCCGGTCGAGTGGGCCCGAAAGGCAAAATGTGCTGGGTCAGGCGAGCGATTCTCTTTTTGTGGCTGGCCCGGCGCACTCACCTTGGCCCATTCGAACTCTATCAATTTCATATTTGCACATTTCAATAATTTTTCAATAGGAGAAGAGTATAAACATGACTTAAAGCTTTTGGCCATTAGTCAATTGAAGACTTGAGGCCATGATAGGGTCTTGAGCCCGCCGTCGATGGAATTTAGACATTGGAAATGACGCATAGCAACCGATGCCTGAATTCCACCTAGGGAGACCTCGAAAAGCGAGTGTAGCTTTTTTTAAGACCTTCAATTGAACAAAATGAAACATTTATATTCTCAATTGACCAATGGTCAAAAGGTCAAGTCGTGATTTTGCACGTATCACCTTCTTTTTTCAATGAATGAAAGTGCAAATATAAAAAAATTGGCACTCTACAATCCATAAAGGGGTTTCTGGCATTGCAGGCTCAGTACTTGGAAGAGGTCCTCAGGGAGGCTTACTCCCATCCCGGTGTGGAAGGGATCATAATGTTCGCCGGCCCCATGTATGCCGGCTTCAACTCCACGGCGCTCGCGGACATGAACTTCAACAACACGCTGGCCGGGGACGTCGTGGACAAGCTGATCCAGGAATGGAGATCCGAGGACCTAGAGGCTCGCGCCGACGACATAGGTTTCTTCAGCACCACACTACTCCATGGAGAGTATGAGATCACCATCACCGATCCAATCTCAAATTCCTCTTCCACTTCAAAGTTTGAAGTGACCAGAGATAGCTTCAAGAAAATTTACCATTTTCACATATGATGAATTGTCAGCTACAAGCTCCTATGGAGCTAGGGATAGTGCTTTGATTGTTGATTGATAGTTGCTAAGTTAAGACTAATCAGAGAGAGTAGACATAAGGACCCTTAAATGCCAAGCATTTTTTTTTTTTGGTCAAAAAATGCGTTGCATATGTAATTATGACCTAAAAAGATCATGTCGTACCAAGTAAATAATGTTTAGTTATTTTTCGGGCGCTCCTACAATGTGATATTGTACCATGTACCGATCCCACCGCTAATAATACCAATCGATAAAAAAAAAAAAAAAAGGCCAATAAGCTAACAAATCTCATCCTCTGGACGGCGTATGGTACATTTTTGTCCTTGGGTATTGTAGACGGACTATTGTCGACAATTAATCATGAGAATGGACCTCTCGAACAGCATACACGTTTTAATTTGCAAGATTTCGAGATACTCTACATCACGTAAAAATCCCAAATCCAAAAAACAAGGAACAAGTCGAAAGTTTTTTTTACTTTTTTATTTTTTTTGGCTTTAAGCTGTAGATATGTATTTAGGCTCCGTTCGTTTCATGGAAAATGACTTCTAGGAAAACGTTTTCCGAATTTTCCGATGTTCGTTTTATGGAAAATAAACTACTCAAGGAAAATGTTTTCCATCATTGGAAAAAACAACCTTGAAAGATGAGGAAAATGTTTTCTACTTTTCAAAAGTAGAAAACATTTTCCATAACTTCTTTCACCTTGTTTCTTTTCACCAACACATTTTTGTTTTATTTTTATGCTTTCTTTTTCTTTTTTCTTTTTTTCCTTTTTTTTTTCTTTTCTTTCTTTCCTTTTCATCTTTCTTCCTTAGCCTTGGCCGGTCGCCGGCCACGACGACGGCCAGCGACCGCAAGCCAGCTCGAGCTCCGCCCCAAGCCGACGAGGCTCCACCTAGCCCGATCTGGGGAAGCCGAGCTCACCCGAGCCCAGCGAGCTCAGGTCTCGCCGGCCTGGGGCAGAGCTTTGGCCTCGCCAGATTCGACAAGTTGGGTGGGGCTCGGGCCTCGCCCGAGCTCACCAAAGGTTCGTTGGGCTCTAGCGAGCCGCAAGCTCACTGGGTCTAGTGACGGAGCTAGGGCTCGCAATCCAGGGAGCCCAAGCTCCACCACCAGATCCGGCGAGCTCGCAGCTCCCCAGAGCCCGGCGAACCTCCGGCAAGCTCGAGTGAGATCGGTCGAGCCTCGAGCTCACCGGATTTGGCGCCGAGTCTTGGTCGGCGGCCGGCAGCCGGCCATCATTAGGCGTACGGCGACGGAGGAAGGAGGAAGGAGGAAGGAAAAGAAAAAGGAAAAAATAAAAACAAAGAAAAAATAATAAATAATAAAAATTTTGATTTTTTAAAAATACAAATAATTAAAAATTCATTTTTTTAAAAATATAAAAAATAAAACTAATTTTTTGGTCAATTAAAAATATTAAAATTCAATTTTTTTGATAATTTTTCCCAAACAATTAAATTAGCTAACGAACGGTGGAAAATATTTTCCACTCAAAGTTTAGGTTTCAGCCGAACACCGAAAAATGACTTATGAGAAAATATTTTTTGGAAATGGCCAATTTTCCGCGAAACGAACGGACCCTTAGTCTAACCAACTAAAAGCTTTTTATTGGCATTTAAAATCACTCAAAAATTAAGTAGAGGTACAAAAATATAATGGAATATATTCACTAGAAATCTTAAAACCCATTACCAAAGTGTAATTGAATCGTAAAACTTTCAAAATGTGCAATGAAGTCTTAAAACTTGTCAAATTAATGCATCGAGTAATTTTGTTAACTTTGTTTTGGCTAACGGAAAATACCGACGTAAATTTTTATATTATTTTATGTCTCCTACGTGGCACTAATATGGCTAAAACAAGCAAGATAACTCCAAAACGATGTCATTTTGGTTGAATTTAATTTTTAATATAAATATTAATTAAATTAAATTAAAAAATAAACAAAAACAAAAAGAGCGAACCAGCTTGAGGCCCTCGCTGCCGCTGTCCCACCAAGAGCCAGCAATGGTGGGGCAAGGGTCAATTGTGGTCAACAAGCCTTGGCCAATGGCCAACGACTCTAGCCAATCGTAGGCAAGCCGTCGTCAAGATCTCGGGCGAAGGTCGCAACTAGGGATGTGCAAAAGAATTGAAAACAGCCTGAAACCAGACTAAACTAGATCAGAATTGGCGGTTCCCAAGGGAATTGGTTCAATTCGCCTCTCTGGATCTAGACAAGTTCACAATGCCATCGCCTCAATCAAATCTAGCAAGAGGCTAGGGTCTCATAGCCCTCACTTGTGGCCGGCGAGTTACTGGCCATCACCAAGGTCTCGAGGACCAACAGGGTGAAATAGGAAATAAATATAAAAAAAAAGGAAAATTCTTAAAAAATTTAAGAATTGTCCACATCAATGCCGATCGTGCCACGTAAGATAGTTAGCATTAATTGGACCACTACATTAGTGATTTCTGATCAAAATTTGTTGAAAGAACTATATTGGTAAATTGTCAAAAGGTTTAGGAGTGAATCGGGAAATCAAACTGTTTAGAATTGAATTCACCGCTATCCAATAGATTTAAATTTTTTTATATAATTTTTGCAGCAATTTTGTCCGGGCAAAGTTGATGGTATGAAGGGTAATAGAAGAAACAAGGTTTCTATACCCATTAATAAAATGGGTATGAAAAATATCATAATTATTTATCAATCAGTATTTTTTTTTTTTTTTACTTGTAATATGGCAATAGAAGAAACTAGGGTTTGATTGTATCTCACCAAAGGGTACAATTGGTACTATCTTCCACATTCCTAACTTGTTTCCCATGTAACTCTAGGAATACCAAAAAACAAACGTAGTTATTCCATTCTGCAAACCAAAACGTGCAATAGCCCTTCTATTCCTATTTTACAGTATCCATTTCCTTGCGATGGTCATTTTATTCTTACCTCTTTTACCCCATAATCTATTGATAGGCCTCGGGGGTTAAAATATCTAATCCGGTTGTTGAATGACTGTGTTACATTGGGTAACTACACTAAAGCGAAGGAAAATCTACGAAGTGGGATAAGAATCCCATCTTCGCAAACCTCACATTACAAAAGTTTCATATTTTGTATCTCAATGTATATATTTACTATTTTTTCGAAAAATGCATATGCTCATACTTTTAAAATTAGACTGGTTTTGGAGCCGGACCTAATCAAGTCCTTAAACTGATTTGACCACCAGGAAAGTCTGGGTAGAGCCTGGGTGGGGGCTCGAAAAACATCCTCCCCCCATTGGAGACCCCGTCCACACTCCCTTCGGGGGGCAAGGGCTCCACACTGGAGCCCGCGATGCCGATTCCCGGAACCAACTAGGGCAGGTACAGGCAGTGAAGGTGCCCGGCCAAGACACTGGCCGAGGTAAATCACATGCAATAAACTACATTTCAAAGGGAACGGTACCCACTCTCATAGTTTTAATTTTTTATTGTTGTCAAACTACACGGTTTGGCCACATCTAGGTCATGTCCCATTAATTTCGCCCTAGATATCTCCTCCAAGCAAAATTATAAAAAGTCAAAGTATTTATCCTACAGTCCTCAACCAACTTATTTGCATTTACGATTTCCCGATATAATTCCAACAATACGCAAACCACAGGGCACACTCCCTACGAGCTTTACCTAATTACAAATATCTGATTCTTGTGCAAATTTTGGTAATACACATCTAATTTTTCTTATTTTCTTATGCATAATTCTTCAATGAACTTATGTGCTCGAAAAATTGCTTGTACTGATATTGCTATTCAATCAAAATTGCAATTTTATGTCTCAATTTTTCTTTTAAATGAGAGGATAAACCGAGGGTCGAGATCCACACTAAATAAAGCATCACCTAAACTCTAGATGATATTTTGATTATTGTGAATATTTACTTTGCTATAATTTTTTGCATATTAGTATATTTTTCTCACGAAGATTCCTATCAACACTAACATTTAGAATAACATAAGAAATATGGTCTTAAACTTGTGAAACACATAAGCATCTTGCGAGCAAACATATAATAGTGCTAAAACTAGCGATTGGCACAAAGGTTGAGCCTTGCGGCATGTGTTGGAAAAGCTCGTTATCTACTTTGAAGATGACTAAACACTCTGTGTGAACTAATATGTATCACTAAGCACGTAGAGATCCTCTCGATACACAATTTGATAAGCAGATGATGTCGAGAATGGGACCTCCGTGCTGGTGGTGAGTTTCCTTGATTTGCAAATGGAGAACAAGATACCGACTGATGAGTATTAGAATTGCAAAGACCTCTCGATCTCAATGAACAAGCGAGGGACAGTGAGTAACGGACTGTAGAGTTTGATATAGGAAAATCCGAAAATTCAACGGATCAAAGCGAATATGCCACTTCCGGGTAAAACTTGCCCTGCTAGATTACAAGAAAATCTGGCGAGAGAGCTTAGAGTACCAGTGCTGCAAAGGTTTGGTAAGTATTTGGGAATACCATCTGATTGGGGGCGTTCCAAAAAGGATATGTTTTCCTGGATCATGGGGAGAGTTCATGCAAAGTTGGAAGGCTGGAAAGAAAATCTAATTTCAAAGGGCGGAAAGGAGATCCTTCTTAAGACTGTAGTACAGGCGATACTACAATACGTCATGTCTATCTTTAAACTCCCTGTGTCCCTTTGCAAATCCATTGAACAAAGCATTGCAAGGTTTTGGTGGCAGAATAACAAGCGCAAATCAGGAATTCATTGGCAGAATTAGGAAGTTCTAAAAGGAAGAAAGGAAGCTGGTGGTTTAGGATTTCGTGATCTTATAAACTTTAACAAAGCCATGCTCGGGAAACAGGCATGGCGTCTACTCCATCAGCCACTATCTCTATGGAGTAAATTTTTTTAAGGACTTTACTTCCATGCAAAGAACTTCTGGAGTGCGAAAAAAGGCCCCCGACCATCATGGGGTTAGCAAAGCCTTCTGATTGGCAGGGATGCGATTTTACCCAATATTAGATGGTCTGTTGGAGATGGGCATTTGATCCACGTACGTGAAGATAGGTGGCTACCTATCAGGATATTAGGTGGACCTGCAACTCGAGACGAACCTCAGATGGTGGCTGACCTCATCGATCAAGACCACAACACCTGAAATGTTCCTCTTCTAAATAGGTTTTTTGACAATCAGGTCATAGCCGAGATCATTACCATTCCAGTAAGACCCAACTATGCCAAGGACAAACTCATCTGGACTGCTACAAAACATGGCCATTACTCTGTTAAGAGTGCTTACCATGCTCTTACCCAATCAACAACAAAACAGATAGGCATTAGGGCTTCCATGTCATATCATAATCCTAAACTATTATGGAGGAAAATCTAGAAAATGCAAACTGCCCCAAAAATTCGCACTTTCCTATGGTCGCTATGCCACAATGCATTATCTACTAGAGCAAACTTATACTAGAGACACATTACCACCGATCCGACTTGTATTCTATGCAATCAACAAGCACCAGAAACCCTAGAACATATGTTTTTACTCTATCCATGGACTCCGCGAATATGGTCTCATCCCCAAATCAATGTTCAGATCTTACCTCAAGCAATACAAAGAATTGATGCTTGGCTCACAGAGAAAGTTCAAACACAGCAACTATTACCTGGTTTGGAGACCATCGCGACAGTCCTTTGGCAAATCTGGCGAGCTCGTAACGGGTTTATCTTCCGCCATGAGAGTCTCGACCCAATACACGTGGTAGAGGCAGCGTTAGCTCAGACCCATGTCGCTTGGCTGTCCACTTGAACCCAGACTAGCAATGGCAGATCGATCTTGAACCAAGAATCTCTTTGGAGGCCACCAGATCTGGGTGTCCTGAAGGTCAATATCGATGGAGCACATCAGCCAAGCAGCAAGGACGGAACTATGGCTTGTATTTGCCGTGATCGCCATGGAAGACTTACCAATGGCTTCTCCAAACGATTCGCCGCTTGGTCGGCCTTGCAGGCAGAGATCCAAGCATTTTCTTTCACTCTCCAGCACCTGCTTCAGCAAGGCTTCAATCATGCAGATCTGCTCATTGAATCGGACTGTCTCGTCCTCGTCAACACGCTGAACAAACGCAGAGAGCCTCCATGGGAGGAGCGTCCTCTGTTTACTGAAGCTGCCGTTCTGTTTTCTCTTTTCCCTAATCTCAGTCTTCGACACTGCAGAAGAGAAGCCAACGTTGCCGCCGATTGGGCTGCCAAGGCCCATAATCGTGCAAACTTAACCCAACACTGGGCCGTCTCTCCTCCTTTTTATTTGCTCGACCTTGTTTGTGCCAATGCACTAGCCACAGGTTGTACCGGTCATCTCACTTGAATATATAGTTCTTCTATTTCTACCCAAAAAAAAAAGGTGGCTCGATAATCCCACGATTCCCTCTCCGTTTCTCTTTCTTCTGCAGAGTACTACTCCTCTAACAATCTTAATGAGGGATTCTCAAAGGAAATACCCAAAAATTCATGGAGAAATGCACCAAAGTTAAAGCAACCGTCCACCACACCATGCACGTGCTATTAAAGTCCAAATTACGTATATTATAAAGTGTTAATAATCATATTTAGCACATGTTTTTCCAGATGCGGTCTTATAGAATGAAAAGTACGAACTCAACATGTAATGATATCAATTGAGTTCTAAACATTTTTAATTTTGTTAGTCGAATCCTAAACTTTTGGATGATTTGCCAATTTGCCATTTTTGGCTAGACAAAAGTGTAGGCGCACAGCAAAAGCAAACTGTTCTTTTATTGAAATTGTCTAGGAATGCTTGGTAGTGGAGATGTTATTGAGTCGATAGCTTGACTCGACTTGCATACTCAGTACTTGAAATTCAACTCTAGCTTGATTGTATATAAAAATTAAGGTTTAGCTCGTCTCAAATAATAATACATATACTTGGACTCAGCTCGATTAAACGGAGTTTGTATGAACTTGAGATCAGGCTCGGGTTTAATAAGCTCCAAGGTTTTCCCAGCATTTGCATGTATCTGATACTATAGATAATGGTAAGGACTTGTATGTCATTTCTTGGAATTATAAGACATTTCTAAAAAATAATAGAAACTAGATTAGGTTACCAAGCGCGTTGATCTGAGCGTTGGCACGCTTAAGCTCATTTTGATCAATTATTTTAGTAACTCGAGCTCGACTTGAAATCAAGCAAATTGATCTCAAATCGTCATAAATTATAAGCATGAGCTGTTAGCAAGTCAACTAATTGGCTCGGTTTCACCCCCATCTAGCAAGAGAATGTCCAGCATAACAGCTTTTGGGAGGAGCAACTTACTAATCGGCTCATCGAGGGCTCCAACAATCGAATTGAGTTGGAAAATCTCTTTAAGTATGGTTCAAATAGTTGTAGGAATAGATATGAAGTACAAAACTTCTCTTTAGCCCTGCATTCGATTCTCTGTTTTTTCCCTTGATGGCCGAAAACAAAGAATGCTTCAATTGTAGTTCTACGCAGAAGGAGAGGCTGTGTTTATCTAATATGGAGAAGGGTTTGTAGAGTATAGTAAGAGTCGTTTGAATCTGTACAAGCAAAAGTCACAAGTAGAAAAAAGCATCTTCTATCGCTGTAACATATCAAGGCTTAACGGTGAATCCCGGCCCAATTGATTTTATTAGAGTTAGGGGAGTAGAGCAGGCCGAATGGAGAGGCCAAACCACTATATACCTCGGATTAATTCTTTTTTTCTCTTGATCTCTTCACTTTCAGTAATTAGAAGAAGATAATTCTGCGCGAGCACGCGACTTTTACTGCATTTAAGCACAATGTCCATTTCGATTGTGAGTGCGCGTATTCGGGAAAATTTTTAGAATCTCACTCAGAGACCGGTTCACTCCTTCTGAATTGCTGTGGTTAGTCCATTTCGATTATTAGTATGCTTATACGTTCTCAAGAAAATTACCCAATTAATCATGAATATATTGTATGGATGTCAATTCAATCACAAACTTTCCAATCTTGCTAATTGCGACCTAAACCTTTGCACAAAATGTATTCCTTCTAGTCAATTGCTGCCGGAATCACTAACATGACGGTCCAATCATCGTAGGCCAGCCAATATTGTGACACATCAATAATTTCCAACAAAAATAACTATATTGTAATTCTAAATTCTGACTAAAATGTTTGTGATTTAATTGACATTCATATAATTAATTTATGATTTTATGACTGATTAGACAATTTCACCTATGTATCTCTACACCGATCCTCTCTTTGATCCATGGCCTTTTCCCACCCCTTTTTAAGTTGAACAGTCTTTGTCGCACCCCATGTTTAAGTGCACGCCAGCCATTTGCCAACGTGCAACTCAAACAAGGAACATGGTCCTACATTCTGACTTGAAGGATCATGTTGGGGTCAATTAATGTCCACAAGCACACGCCCTAAGTCCATCCACACAACTTGAATTGTAAAAATGAAGATAATCTATTCATGAGCAATGGCCTCCAAGCATTTACAATTCCGGGGAACAATTATTACTCTTCAAAAAAATTGCTTGAGATCATGCTAGATAAGATTGGAAATCTTGGTGTTGGACTAAAAATCTATAATTTTTTTGGATTTATTCTTAGAACGCGTTTCTTGTGGCAACCGTTTTTGCAGGGAATGTTACATATTGACAATTTCCCATTAAATATGAAAAAAAGAAGAAGCAAATATTATACTTTTTGTCTAGATACTTTTTTGCCATTTTCTAATCAAGTCTCTGAATTTTTAGTTTGTCTAATCAAGTCCTTCTGCTTCCACAAACTTTCTAATCAAGCTATTTTAACACTAAATCCGACCAAACTCAGTTGACCTGGACCGTCGGGCAACATCATAGTGCGACTTGGATAAAAAACAAATTCCAATGTAAATGTCTACGTTGACTTCCATGTTGGCTTGATTTTATCCATCTTGTATTCCGAAGTAATCTACATCAACTGAACTTTTCCAACCATGACTGCATATTTTTCCCGCGTCATACTTTTGCAACGACCAGATCACCTGAATGATGTCGGATTGGATGTAGGAGGGACTTAATCAACTTCTATGTGAAAGTAAAAGGATTTAATTAGACAAATTAAAAGCACATGAACCTGATTAAAAAAGGTGAAAAGGCACATAGATGAAAAATAAAAAATTTTGTCTTAAAATAAAATCATCACTTTTTCCATCATGCTTGTGAAACCATGTAACTTCACTAGTTTCCATTTCACTTAACGCGTCTTTCCAAAACTTACCTGTAGGACTCAAAATGCCTTTTAGAATAGACCCCACAAGTTGAACTTTTTCCCAAACTTGAAACCCAAACACCCCCCAAACCCACCCCTAAGCATCAGCGTCAGAAAGACTATGGTAACAAATATAGCAAAAGTCCACTTTCTTTTTGTGTCCAAAAAAGAAAATTTTCCAACATTTTCAGTGGTACTTTTTGTCTCATTTTTTTTCTTTTAAATGAGAGGATAAATCGAGGGTCTAGATTCACACTAAATAAAACATCACCTAAACTCTAGAGGATATTTTGATTGTTGTGAATATTTACTTTTCTATAATTTTATGCATGTTTTTTATATTTATCTCGTGAAGATTCCTATCCACACTAACATTTAGAATAACATAAGGAATATGGTCTTAAACTTGTGCAATGCATGAGCATCTTACTAGTAAACATGTAATAGTGCTAAAACTAGCACTTGGCACGAGGTTGAGCCTCGTGACATGTGTTAGAAAAACTCCTTACCTACTTTGAAGATGACTAAACACTTTGTATGAACTAATATATATAATCAAGTGCGTAGAGATCCTCTCAATACACAAGTTGATAAGTAGACTATGTTAAGAATGGGACTTCAGTGCTATCGGAAGGAGAAGAAGATACTAACCGATAAGTGTTATAATCGGAAGCACCTCTTGATTTAGATAAACAAACGAGGGACATGAATGAAAAAGTTGTGGAGTTTGATGGAGGAAAGTGCCGTCAAAACCAAAATCCAAAGTTCAGCGGATCCAAGCAAAAATAACACTTTGGCGTCTCAAGCTTAATGAGGGATTTTCAAAGGAAATACCCAAAATTGATGGAGAAAATGCACCCTATTTAAAGCAACCGTCCAACACACCATGCACGTGCTATTGAAGTTAAAGTCCACTCCACCTATATTATAAAGTGTTAATAATCACTTTTAAAACATGTTTTCTAGATGCAGTCTTGCAGAATGAAAATTACAACCTTGACACTTATATTTCGGAAAATTATCAACAAAAAAAATCCTAAAACTAATGTACAAATATCAATTTAATATTAAACATTTCCATTTTATCAAATGAGTCCTAAACTATCTGTGATGGAAAATTTAAGTCCCCAGGCGTGTGCCTGGGGACTTTAATTCCCCTCATATCCATGCTTTTCCCCCCTCTTTTCAAGTGGAATCCTCTTTGTCGTACTCCATGTTTAAGTGCACGCCAACCATTGCCAATGTGTAAGACAAGGAACAGGATCCTACATCCTGACTTGAAGGATCATCTTGGGGCCAATTATAGTCCCCAGGCACACGCCCTAAGTCCCTCCTCACAACTTAAATTGTGAAAATGAAAATGATCTATACATGAGCATGGCCTCCAAGCATTTACAATTCCGGGGAACGATTATTACTGTTCAAAAAAATTGCTTGAGATCTGGCTAGGTAAGATTGGTTATATTGGAGTTGGACTAGAAGTCCATAATTTATTGGATTTATTCTTCGAAAGCGTTTCTTGTGGGAATTGTTTTTACAGGGAATGTTCCATAGCAACAATCTCCCATTGATGGGATGAATATAAATGTGGAAAAAAAAAAGGAAAAATTCTACTTTTTGTCCCAATACTTTTACGCATTTTCTAATCAAGTCTTTGAATTTTTAATTTGTCTAATTAAGTCCTTTTACTTTCACAAACTTTCTGATCAGACCACTTTGATGCCAAATTCGGGCAAACTCAGCTGACATGGACTGTTGGGGGAAATGTCCACGTTGGCATCCATATTGGCTATATTTTGTCCAAGTCATACTTCGAAGTTGTCTACATCGACTGAATTTTTCCTCCTAGGATCACATATTTTAACTGCATCATACTTTTGTAGCATCCGACAAACACGTCACCTGAATTTTGTCGGATTGGGTGTAGGAGTGACATGATCAAAATACTTGTAAAAGTAGAAGCATTTGGTTAGACAAATTAAAATTACATCGACTTGATTAGAAAATGAGCAAAGTACACAGATGAAAAATAAAAATTTTTAATCTTAAAATAAAATCAAGTATCACTTTATCGATCATGCTTTGTGAAACCATGTACCTTCACCGGTTTCCATTTCATTTAACGCGTCTTTCCAAAACTTAACTAGATGACTCGAAATGCTTTTCAGAATAGACCCCACAAGTTTAACTTTTTCCCAAACTCAACCCCTCCTCGATTATCCGATATAACCTGCGATCACGAGATCATAACAAAAAGGCCCCTTTAATGTGCATACGGAAGCATGAGCGTCATAAAGATTATGGCAACAAATGTAGCAAAAGTCCACTTTCTTTTTGTGCCCAAAAAGAAAATTTTCCAACATTTTCAATGGTAGTTTAAGGATTGCAATTTGTCCCTTCTTCTGAAATTGCAAAGAAAAATATAAAAGGGTCCCGCATAATTAATTGTCGAGATTATATTTATAGATCATGTAATAACTTCTCAAATAATATACATCTAAAATTTATTTTTAAATAATATTTATGTGACGTATAGGCATTGATGGGGTGTCACAGTCAGAAAATTGCAATCAACATATTCATCCAATAAAGAATTCCTTCAAGATAGCAGAGCTGGGCAATCCAACAGTAAAAGGGACGGAAAAGCTTCCTTGCAATTCACAGCAGTGTCTTTGTCTTCGGGTTATATTTCCTTGAGAGCAAGCTTAACTGCTAAGAGTTGTTGAGTGATAAGTTAGACTCTTGTTGGGCGGTGAATATCGACAAGATATTTCAATGCCGACTTGCAGTTTGTCGCATCATTCTGAGTGTAATTGTTTAGCGAACCGGTCTTCATATTTGTGCATGACCACCCCTTTTCTTAATGCTCTTCAAATTCACATCACATCATATAATTTGATCTCAGCAGCAACATAGACACTGTTATCCCCCACATTCGATTAGAACTTTTGCCAAAGAATCGCACATCACCTACCTGTGTAGTTTCGATAGGCCTTCTTTTCATGTATACTCCTTCATGCAAACTTTTGATTGGACATTCTGACATGTATTAGAACCGGATCTTGTCCAGGTGTCAGGCTCCTTACTCTGTCAATTTGGCGCAAAAAAGGGTATTAAAGTATCCCGCATCACTTGTATAATGTGGTTTCAAGGGGCATATGTTTATACGGTCGCCTTCCACCTAATCTCTACGCCAATTTTGGGCTACTGCTCTATAAAAAACTGAGGATGATCAGCTTCATCAAATCACCATTTCAGGAAATGAGGATATACCTGTTTCTAGGTTGACAGGCTGTAATTCACATGAGACCTTTGCTCTTCTGACATGACTATGATTCTTCCAGGCTTTTCTAGGACTGCTCCAATTGCTGGAGCGATGAGAAGTTCGCCAGGATTCAACATGTTCTTGTTTCTTTCTCTCGCATTTGCAATGCTGTCCTTAGGATCAGGTACCGATTTCTCTCGTTCATTCCATCTTCTCAAATTGTTTTCGCTTGATCATTGACCTGGAGAGCAATTTTGCTTGAGTTTTAGCATCCCTTGCTCCAGGTGTTTGATAAATTTTCTTGATTGTTTCAATGAAGTTGACTGTGACATTGGTTTACCAATTGTAATGTAACATGGACAATTGAGCTAATGCTTTCTCTTTGAAGCCATTTCAGGGCAAATCATGCAGACTGTCTTCGATGATTATTACGATTCATCAGCGACAACACAGGCAAGATCAAAATCCTACACACTATTTGCCACTTTTGAGCACATTCATATTTCAAGAGCACTGCTGCTAAGTCAATTCACAAACTCGTCCACGAAATTGGCCGATCAGAACTCGGGATTGCCATCTAAAAAACAAACAAGTTGAATGAATTACTCTAATGATTTGCTGAGCGACGCAATTTCATTGTGGCCTTGAAAAAGAAATAGTTAAAGAGTTTCCAGGAAAGACACTGAGCAGATTCTGTGATCGGCGTCTTACGTATTCGATTATAGCAGTGTTTGGCAGAGCCAGGGATTCTTATGTATGGAGGTGGGGTCATACTGAACCCGGAGTTCATCCACGGCACTTCCGGATGGACTGTGTTTGGGGAAGGAGCGACCGAAGTGCGCATATCGCATACCAACAACAGGTTCATGGTGGCACGCGATAGGAAACGCCCAACAGACAGTTTCTCTCAGAAAGTCCAACTCGAGAAGGGAATGTTCTACGCATTTTCCGGTAATTACTTGATCTGCTGCTTCCAGTGAGAATGGTTACGTCGGAGCTGTTCATGTGAAGCCGTAAATTATGTGATATGTGGGCTCCCCATTCACCCGATATGCTTGTATAGTTTTGTTTATTTGTGAAGAATTGCTAATCGCAACATCAAGAAATATGAAAATGCAATCGACGAGGAAGCTAGGATGATCTGTTGCTGTTTTCGCAGCTTGGGTACAAGTCAGTCAAGGAAGCGAGACGGTAGCGGTGGTGTTTCGAACTAGAGATGGCGAGTTTGTCCGTGGAGGCAGTGTCGTGGCCAAGCAGGGGTGCTGGTCTTTGCTGAAAGGAGGCATCGCCGCGAATTCTTCGAGCCCAGCTGATGTTCTTTTCGAGGTGAAGCTCCTTCGACTTTCGGTTACAATCTACAGACGAGAATTCAACTGAGTTAATGCTGGTCTAGTGTTTTCTTTTGTTCGTCTGGATCATTGAAAAATTGCAAGGTACATGAGTGCTTATAATTCCAGGCATATATTGATTCTGATTTTGTTGCGGCAGAGCAAGAATACCTCAACGGAGATATGGGTCGACAATGTCGCGTTGCAGCCATTCTCGAAGAAGCAATGGAGGAATCACCAAGAAGAAAGCATAGAGAAGGTAACATGAAAAGTTTGTGCCAAGTTAGTTCGAAAAACGTAAAGGACCATCGTGAACTTCGATCTCGCAGGTACGGAAGAGCACAGTGAGGTTCCAGATAACTTCTGCGAATGAAAGAGGACTCGGGGTCGGACGAGCCAATGTTCTCATTAAACAGACCAAACCGGGCTTTCCATTCGGGGCGGCATGAACTTCCACATCCTCGAGAGCACCGATTACCAGAACTGGTTCGTATCGCGATTCAGATACGCCACTTTCACCAACGCAATGAAGTGGTACAGCACGGAGAAGGAACAAGGCCAAGAGGACTACTCAGTGGCCGACGCAATGCTGAAGTTCACGCAAGATAACAACATTTCAATCCGAGGCCACAATGTCTTCTGGGACGATCCCAAGTACCAGCCCGATTGGGTCAGGACCCTTTCGCCCGATGATCTGCGAAAGGCAGCAGAGAAGAGGATCAATTCTGTCGTCTCGCGATACGCAGGAGAACTGATTGCCTGGGATGTGGTCAATGAGAACCTGCACTTCAGCTTCTTCGAGGACAACCTCGGGGAAAATGCTTCCTCGATGTACTACTCGACAGCATACAAGCTCGACCCGACCCCGAGAATGTTCCTGAACGAGTACAACACCATCGAGTACAGCGGGGACGAGAAGGTGAGCCCAGGGAACTACAAGAAGAGGTTCCAGGAGATATTTTCGTACCCCGGGAACGAGGTCATACCGGCCGGAATAGGAGTGCAAGGCCATTTCGGCGCCGGCCAGCCAAACTTGGCTTACATGAGATCAGGCCTAGACATTCTGGCCACAACTGGTGCGCCCATTTGGCTCACAGAAGTGTCTGTGGCTCCAGGAGCTAACCAGGTATTGGCATATCTTAGACAAGAGGTGATCATGCCCGAAAGACAAAACGGGCCGGGTCGGGCGAGCGATTCTCTTTTTGTGGCTGGTCCGGCCCACTCACCTTGGCCCATTCGAACCCCATCAATTTCATATTTGCATATTTCGATAATTTTCCAATAGGAGAAGAGCATAAACATGACATAAAGCTTCTGGCCATTAGTCAATTGAAGACTTGAGGCCATGATAGGATCTTGAACCCGCCGTCGATGGAATTTAGACATTGGAAATGACATGTAGCAACCGATGCCTGAATTCCACCGATAGAGACCTCGAGAAGCGAGTGAAGCTTTTTCTAAGATCTTCAATTGAACAAAATGAAACTTGACAAACGGCCAAGAAGTTAAGTCGTGATTTTGCATTTATCTCCATTTTTCAATAAATGGAAGTGCAAATATCAAAAGATTGGCACTCTACAATGCATTGTAAGGTTTTCTGGAATACTGCAGGCCCAGTACCTGGAGGAGGTGCTCAGGGAGGCTTACTCCCATCCCGGTGTGGAAGGTATCATAATGTTCGCCGGCCCCGCATATGCCGGCTTCAACTCCACCGCGTTGGCGGACATGAACTTCGACAACACGCCGGCCGGGGACGTCGTGGACCAGCTGATCCAGGAATGGAGATCCGAGGACTTGGCGGCTCGTGCTGACGACAGAGGGTTCTTCAGCACCACACTGCTCCATGGGGAGTATGAGATCACCATAACTGATCCAATCTCAAATTCCTCTTCCACTTCAAGATTTGAAGTGACCAAAGATAGCTTCAAGATAATTTACCATTTTCACATATGATGAATTGTCAGCTATAAGCTCCTTTGGAGCTAGGGATAGGGCTTTGATTATTGATTGATAGTTGCTAAATTAAGATTAATCAGAGAGGGTAGATATAAGGGCCCTTAAATGCCAAGTTTTTTTTTTTCGGTCGAAAATGCGTTGCATATGTAATTATGACCTAGAAAGATCATGTTGATACTGAGTAAATAATGTTTGGTCATTTTTCGGGTGCTCTTGCAATGTAATATTATACCATCTACCGATCCCACCATTATTGATATTGACCGATAAAAAAAGCCAATAGGCTATAATGTATGATACAATTTTGTCCTTAGGTAGTGCAGACGGTGTAGTCGACAACTTATTACAAGAATGGACGTTTCGACCAACATGCACGTACTAATTCGCAAGGATTCGATTTTTTTTTTTTTTTTACTTTAACCCTTTAAATATATATATAGTCTAACCACCTAAAAATTTTAATTGGCATTTAAAATCACTCAAAAATTAACTGGGGTTACAAAAATATAATTTAATTTTCAATAGGAAATTCAAATGGCAATTTCCTTAGAAAAAAAAAAGTGTTAATACCCCCAAATTGATTGATCTGTGACAAATTTATCTTAAACTAATTTTTTTTACTATAAAAACTTTCAAATTGATACATATGATAGATTTACCCTCCGTTAGTTTTCACTAAATTTTACTGTCAAATCACTAAATTGGATGACACATAATAATTAATAGGCTACCGGTGATTCTTCATGATATTAATTCAATTAAACAAAAAGTAACATGGTAAAGAATTTTTTGGTGATCAAAAAATTAATTTGGGTAAATTTATCAAAGATTTACAAGTTTGAGATATTTCGTGGTGTAAAAAAAAGGACTTAGCATGACTCTAGACAAAAAAGGATAATTATACTAAAATTTTTAAAACTTATTACAAAAGTACAATTAAAACTTAAAATTTTAAAAAATGCAATTAAGTCTTAAAAATTGTCACGAAAGTAATTTAAATTTTAAAACTTTAAAAAAGTGTAATCAATTGAAAGATTTGATTGGATCAATTTGACTCGAATGGACTTTCTTGATGAGTTTTCAAAATTTATTATACTTTTTAAAAATTTTAAAATCAATTATACTTTTTAATAATTTTTATGGTTTAAATGTACTTTTTGAAGCTTTACGAAACCTCTACATTACGTGTGTGAACCTTAAGTGACGGAAAATTCAGTGGTTGTGGCAAGCATATTGAGCGGCTTGTAGATGTGAAGAAGCCCCATGGACCATGAGGAACATAATCAAAGAAGGAAAACGTATTTTAAACCAATTTAGTGGTTGTGGCAAGCATATTGGGCCATTAGGAAGCCCCATGGGCTATGAGAAACATAATTAGAGAAGGACAACGTATTTTAAACTAATTTAGCCAAGCCAAGCCGGCCCATTGTTTAAGAAAAGAAAACCGAACCGCTCATTGGGTAGCAAAAGCCCATTGAAGCAAAAATCTTCCTTTCAATTGGGTGTCTATCCATCCCCACCCTCTTCGGATATTTTATATTCGGTAGTATATTTACCTCTATCATGTACCTATATATTAATTAATGAAAGTAATCACCCGTTTTATGACCCCCAAAAAAAAAAAAATTATACTTTTATGACAAACGAGTCTCAGGCTTTCTCAGCACGATTCGACTCGCAAGAAATTGGCGCGCTATTTCTGCGCAAGCTTTGACTCAATACCCATTCCCCTCCGCATTTGTTCGGAGTTCGCTTCCCGGAGAGAAGAAGAAGAAGAAGGCGGCCGGTTCCGCTCCGGCCAAGCGAAGCCGCAGAGAGATTCCATGGCGGCGGAGGAGAAGAAGAAGGAGGAGAGCGAGAGCGCGTCGAGCGACGGCGCTCGTCCATGGCAGTCTTACCACACCGTTTACACCAACGCCAAAGCGGGTGAGTGTCCACCGCCCCCCTCGCCGCTGCCGTGCAAGCTCATTCCTTTCGATGGCAATCGCGCGTCTTTTCGCGTTTGGCGACATGGGTTCTCGCGATTCCGTCGCTAGGCCTTGGGAATCGGCGAAAGCGGATGTGGGTTTGCGGATTTTCGCGGTAGTTGTGGCGAATTTCGAGGCAGGGTTTGATGGGTGCGGGTGTTTTGTTTTTTTTTTTTTTGGTAGGTATGGAGGGGGTGGACAAGGAAAAGGTGCAGAGAGTCGTGTACGAGATGAGCAAAGGCTCCAAGTATTTCGAGAACGAGGAGCGGAAGGAGGCCTTCATAAAGCAGAAGATAGAGCGGATGCGCGCTCGGAGCGCGAAGCTCACCGCCGCGGAGTTGGCTCACTATCAGACGGTATTGCGAAAAGTTTTTCATGCCTTGCAGGGTAGTGGGTCTCTGTTTATTTGGGGTGTGCCATGATGATATTGCTCTTTTGAGGGGCTTTGGAATTTGTTGTTCCAGGTTGAAGTGTGCTAATTAGAAACTGTCATCTAGATAGGACAGATTGTTGTTGGGTGAATTGGTATTCATGGGGCTATCCATGAAACCGACTGATGGAATTTGCAAATCACTGTGTATGGCGTCTGTGCAGTTTCATTGTTGGAGAAAGGAATGGTGGGAGATTCTGAAATTTTCACCATTTTGCTGTCACAAGAAACGGCCTCTAACAGCTTTTACTTCCTTCATACTGGTCTCTTGGTATGAGGGTCTTTACATAGTTTAAGCAAAGCCATTAAAAGATATGCGTAACACTATTAAAGTCATGGGTATTGGAAAATACATTTTTATCTAGTCTGTCTAATGCCCAAGCAGGACAAGGCCACTAATTAGTTTGCAAATTAATAAACCTTAAGTTTCCAGATCAGTTCTCTGTTTCTACCATTCAGTAATATGTCGTGTGTTAGAAAATTTGGAGAAGGTGTGTCCTCCTGTTCATGTTTTTATCCTCAGTATTGACCATTATTCAGGTGGCTGACAAAAGAATCCTAGAACTGGAAGCTACACGAGACCTTTCAAAGGTTTGGCTGCATGTAGATATGGATGCTTTTTATGCAGCCGCGGAAACATTAAGTGATCCTTCTTTAAAAGGGAAGCCAATGGCGGTTGGCGGCATGTCTATGATCTCAACTGCTAACTATGAGGTTTGATTTACTTCACTGGGTTTGTTGGATGCACCGAATTAAATTTTTTTGTTTCTTCTGATCTTTTTGTGAATTTGAACATTCAAAGCTTAGATGGAAATAAATGTTGAAGAGAATCCATGCTTAATAATATCTTGCTTTATTTTCCATTGACACAAGCTTCTCGACGTTGTAGGCAAGGCGATATGGAGTTCGTGCAGCAATGCCTGGTTTTATTGCACGTAAATTGTGTCCAGAGTTAATTTTGGTTCCAGTAGATTTCAAAAAGTACACTTATTACAGTGGTCTAACTCGAAAAGGTCAGGCCCTTACTTGTATAACTGTTTATATTGGCAGATTGACTATTGTTTAGTATATAATTCAAGAACATATGTATCTTCTACTAGTGTTCCAGAGGTATGATCCCAACTTTATTGCTGGTAGTTTGGATGAAGCTTACCTTGATATAACCGAGGTCTGCAAGGAAAGAGGTGTCTCTGGTGGAGAAGTATGCCATCCGTGTATCACTGAATTTTAGACTGCCCATTTACTAGTTTTGTCATCTAATTTGTCTCCTTTATACTTAAGGTTGCTGAAGAACTTAGAAATACTGTGTTTGGGGAGACTGGCCTTACTTGTAGTGCTGGAGTTGCTGCAAACCGCTTGCTTGCCAAGGTATGGGAAGTTTTCTAGAAGTATCTGCAACCTTAAGTATCTTCTTGGGTATGATTAAGTAGCCTAGCATAAATATTTTACCGTCTTTTGTTTGAAAGAACTGTTTGATTTATTTATTTATTTATTTATTTATTTTATATTAAGGTACTGAATCCAATAAAGTTACAAAATATGGGTGAAGGTTTGTTTCGTGTGACTAAATGTTATAACCAATAAATTTCATTACAGTATTATTACCCCATAATGCTGGACCCTTTTTTGGCTGGAGGTCCAGTCAAATTGCTTAGTTAGGAGTTTTTCAAAGTGCTTTTTTTCTTTTCCTGGAAAGCAGGAAACACCACTCCTTCAGACATGATCGGGTGTTACATTAGTGTGGAAAATTCTCATCTCTGGTTTTGTTGAAAAAATGAATGATTTTCTGTACAGTTCATCAAGCCCCAGTAGTTTGTGGGTTTGCTGGGGAGGGGGGATGTAGATAAATAGGTGTCCAACTTTCTAAAAATCACAAGCAGCTTGAATGAAAAACCACAGGAAGAACCACAGGAAGTTGACTACTCTTCAAACTTCATTTCTGGAGGAATTAAGCGGTCTCTCTAATTTCATTGTGGTATTTGGCATCTACAGCTTTCATGGAAATATGTTGCATTCAATGAGATAGGACAATGTAGCCATCACCCCTTTTTTGCCTTATGCCATCATTTAATTGTGGATACATCATCTCACTTTGATTAATTTTAGTGTCTTAGTTGAGTGTCGTTCTTCTTGTTCAATAAATGTTATGGAAATGACTAATTAAGCAAATCAAATGGTCCGATAAGAAGGGATAACTATGAGATAGAGAATTTAGTAATAAGCGGTGAGGGAAGAACCTAAAAGACATGGAAAGAGATGATAAAAGAAAGATCTAGAGCCCTTTGACCTTTTATGTGAGTTATCAAGTCCAGTGGGGTAAGTAACTTATATAGCCAACCTCATTTAGAAGGATTTGGCTTAGTTTGATGGTGTTCTTGTTGTTGTAGTGGTTTGACTCATTAATTGCCGAATTCACGATGGAGTTTGAAAAAATTTGGTCCCACAATTTTAAGGACTGTTAAGCTATAGATTTATGCCAATTATGTTATGGCTTCCAATGCATCAAAGTTTGAGCAGTCTAAAATTATAAAGAAGGAAAGGATGATAGGAGTTTAGGTGGTATGTTGTCAAATTATGTGCTGATACCTCTTGTCATTGCTCCTCTATTTGCAGTTTTTTACCTTTTCTTTCCCCTTGTGGCCATTTTTCTTGCTACTTAAAGTTCCCAATAACCTTTTCCACCATTTCTGCTTAGGTTTGCTCTGATATAAACAAGCCAAATGGACAGTTTGTCTTGCCTAATGAACGGCTGGCTGTCATGACATTTATCTCCTCACTTCCTATCCGAAAGGTACAACATACTTATTTCTGGTTTGCAGCTGGAATCTTCATAGTTACATCTCAACATAGTTAGACCCTTTTGTGCCAATCTTTGTGTTTGTGGTAGTCTTGATGTGATGTTTTAACCACTCACAGATTGGAGGCATTGGTAAGGTTACAGAACATATCTTAACAGATGTATTTGGTATTAGTACCTGTGAGGAGATGCTGCAAAAGGGAGGGTACCTTTGTGCTCTTTTTTCTCACTGCTCAGCTGGTACCCTCTTTGTCCTTTTCTTATTACTTATCTCCCTAACACAATAATGCTTTTTCTGATTTACACGTTTTGTTTTACTACATCATTGTTTATTGTCACAAAACTGATTAGAGAACCCACAGCAAGTAGAAAGAGAGACGGAATAGAGAGAAGGAGGAGAAAGAGAACGTAAAAGAAAGAAAGAGAGGGCTGTAGTTTTCTCTGTAGTCACAGAAACCCTATACCCATTGTATTTATATTGAATATAAATTGTATATAACAATAATATCCTTATGTAAGTAAAAAAGGAAATAAAACTCTGATAATAAATGAAACTTAATAAAGTAACTTAACACTCCCCCTCAAGCTGGAGCATATAGGTCACCCATGCCCAGCTTGGAACAACCAGTAACAAAAGCAGGACGAAATAATGCTTTGGTAAACATATCAGCAAACTGATCTCTAGAGGCAACATAAGGAGTAGCAATCAGCTTCTGCTTCACAGCATCACGAACAAAGTGACAGTCAACTTCTATATGCTTAGTTCGCTCTCGAAAAACAGGATTCCCAGCAATATAAATAGCTGCTTGATTATCACACATCATATCAATAGGTTGATTAATAGAAAATCCAAGTTCCTGGAGAACAGATTTCAACCACAACAATTCAGCCACAGTATGTGCCATAGCACGATATTCAGCCTCCGCACTAGACCTGGCAATGGTAGTCTGTTTCTTGCTTCTCCAAGTAACCAAATTACCACCAATAAAAGTGCAATACCCAGTTGTAGACCGTCGATCATATGTTGATCCAGCCTAATCAGCATCGGAATAGCCAACCAAAGTGGAAGAACCATTAGATTTGTAAATTAGTCTCTTATCAGGAGAGCTTTTAAGATATCGAAGAATGCGATATACAACATCCCAATGAGCCTTCTTAGGTGACTCCATAAACTGACTCACCACACCAACAACAAAAGAAATATCGGGACGTGTAACAGTAAGATAAATTAGTTTCCCAACTAGACGTCGATATTGATACTTGTCTTCAATCTCATTTCCATCATCAACTCCAAACTTTTGATTTGGATCCATAGGAGTATCAACTGGCTTGGCAGCTAGTGTACCTGTCTCAGACAAAAGATCAAGAACATACTTTCGCTGAGACAGATTAATACCTTTTTTACTTCGTAAAACTTCAATACCCAGAAAATACCTAAGAGTTCCTAAGTCTTTAATCTGAAATTGCTGCTGAAGAAAGGACTTAACCTCAGAAATGCCGGTCATATCACTACCAGAGACAATTATATCATTCACATATACCACAAGAATGACCACCCCCGATTCCTTCTTGCGAACAAAAACAGAATGATCAGAATAACATTGGTGAAAACCACATCCGGAAATCACTGAACTGAATTTTTCAAACCATGCTCTTGGAGACTGTTTCAACTCATAAATGGCCTTATGTAGTCGACATACTTTACTACGATTCTCCTCACGAGCAACATACCCGGGAGGTTGCTCTATATATACTTCTTCGAGACAAATCACCATAAAGAAAAGCATTCTTGACATCCAATTGATATAATGGCCAATCTAAATTCACAGCAAGAGAAATAATAACACGAACGGAATTGAGACGTGCCACAGGGGAAAAAGTCTCAAAATAATCCACTCCATAAGTTTGAGTAAAACCTTTAGCAACGAGTCGAGCTTTAAGACGCTCGATTGAGCCATCCGGATTGTACTTGATAGTGTACACCCAACGACACTTCACCACATCTTTCCCAAGGGGAAGATCAACCAATGACCACGTTTGGCGAGACACTAGAGCTTCCATTTCCACATCCATAGCTTTCTTCCACTCAAGACGAGACAAAGCCTCAGTGGTAGAAGTAAGAATTGTGTGAGTTTGTAATGATAGAGCAAAGTCATGTAATGGAGAAGGAAGATGTGAAAGAGACAACGCTTAATAGGGTAAGCCAAATAGGATTTTTGTGTGCAAGACCGAGTACCTTTGCGAAGGGCAATTGGAAGATCGTCTGGACCAGGAGACAAGGAGGAAGATTGATTGGAGGGCATGGAAGAGCTGGAGACTGGTGGTGCCATAGATCTGCTTTCACCGTTGATACACCTGCAAGGGAGGAGATACTAGAGAAGGACTAACAGAATTTAGGGGAATTTGTTGTGGGATAGGAAGATCAGCTATAATGTCAGTTGAAAACTCTTTACCCTCAGTAGAATAGTATGGTGTGCCCTCGAAAAAAGTAACATCAGCACTAACATATTGAGTATAAGTCGTAGGATCATAACACCAATATCCCTTTTGTGTACGTGAATAGTCGAGAAAAATACATTTAGTAGCACGGGGAGATAGTTTATCAGAACCGGAACGTAGATTATGAACAAAACAGACACACCCAAAGACGCGTGGGGTAAGAGAGAATAACGGCTTGTCAGGAAATATAACACTGATTGGTGACTGATGATTGAGGACAGTGGAAGGCATACGATTTATAAGGTAACATGCGGTAAGAACAGCATCACTCCAAAAAGATTTTGGCACATTCATGTGAAATAAGAGTGAACGAGCAACTTCTAGAAGGTGATGGTACTTTCTCTTGGCCACACCATTCTGCTGAGGGGTATAAGTACAACTTGTTTGATGTATAATGCCAAGATTAGAACAAAATAAAGAAATTGATTTTTGTGTATATTCTAAAGCATTATCTGTTAGCAAAATTTTAAGGGATGTATTGAACTGATTAGTAACCTCACGATGAAATAATTGGAAAACATGTAAAAATTCAGAATGGTCATGAAGCATATAGAGCCATGTTAAACGAGAATAATCATCCACAAAAGTAACAAAGTACTTAAAACCATTTCTACTAGCAATACGGGAAGGTCCCCAGATGTCCGAATGAACAAGTTCAAGTAAAGTAGATGCACGAGAATCATTACGACTAGGAAAAGAACTACGATGATGTTTCCCAAGTTCACAAGCCTCACACTCAAGAGTAGAAATTGATTTACACTCGGGAATTATTTGTTGTAACTTAAATAAAGATAAATGCCCTAAACGAGAATGCCATAATAGGGGGTAATAGAACTAGCAGCTAGACCATTGGCGTCAGCAGTAGAGACACCACTTAGATAGTAGAGTCCATCACGTTCATGCCCTCCACCAATCTTCTTTGTCTGAAGGTCCTGAAAAACGCAATGAGATGGGTAAAATGTAACTGAACAACTAAGAGCTTTAGTTAACTGACTAACAGAGGACAAAGATAAGGAAGATGTGAGTGAAACAGTCCCTGATCCAACTACTTGAGTCGAGGAACCATTAGCTAAAATAACTTCTGAGGAAGGACTAGAGTTATGGTGGGAAGAAAATAGTTCTTGCTTACCCGTCATATGACTAGAAGATCCCAAGTCAATGACCCAAGAGGTGTTAGGAGACAAAGTAGAGAAAGAGGCCATGTTACCTGTACATGCAAGAGTGGCAGTGGATGAGAAATTGGAAGTCTCTAGTTGTTGGACACGCTTGATAAGTTGCGCAACCATATCATCTCGAGCCGTAGACTCAGAAGAACTACCCCCAGGTGGGATAGATGGGTTCATGTCGCTGTAAAACACATTTCGAGCACTCCCTTCAGACACAGCAGTATTTGCAGTAACTAATCGTTGAGTCCACTCAGGCTTGCCATGCTTAGCCCAACAAGTGTCAACAATATGATCGGATTTGCCACAGTATGTACACTGACGGCTATCTCGATCAAAACTTTGTCCACTACGTCCACCACCACGACTACGACCTCCCCCGAAACCACGACCTCTATTGGAAAATCCACCACGACCACGACCACGACCACCACTACTAGCCACAAATGCTGAATTGTCTTTAGATGACGTAGAAGACGGAGGGACAGTGCGCTGAATTCGACAAAATGCTTCATTCATAGAAGGAACTCTCTCGCCAGCAAGAAGCTGACTCTTCACAGGCTGTAAGTCGGCATTCAAGCCAGATAAAAACTTGGCCACTTGAAATTCAGCTCGTTGTGTCTTAAGTCTCTCAAGATCAGTAGTGATGGGCTGATAAAGATTGAGTTCTTCCCACATACCTTTCAAAGCACTATAATACTCTCCAAGAGACTTGTCTCCTTGTTTAAAAATAAAGATCTTCTCATATAGTTCATAAACTCTAGACATATTTTTGTCTTGTGAGTAACTCTCCATAAGATCATCCCATACTCCTTAGCGAGTTGTGTGGAACATGACATTAGCAGCAATAGATGGTTCCATGCTATTCCATAACCACACCCGAGGAAGAGTATCATTCTCTCTCATCTAATTACTATATTCTCGGAATTTTCAGCGGGGGGTGTGGTGAGATAATCAAGTTTCCCTTTGGCATTAATATAGACCTTTACAGCTTGGGCCCATAACAAGTAATTAGAGGATCCAGTTAATTTAATAGTGGTAATTTGAACATTGACACTATCTGTAGGAGCTTTGGTATCACTCATGACGATAATCTCAATATAAATATATCTACCATTGATCAAGAAGGCTGAAACTTTAGTGCAAGAAACAAAACAGCAGCACTGATGTATACACAGCAGCACTATGCTGAAAACTCATAGATATAGACTGCTGTATAGAAGAAAGTACTCTAATTCTCGAATCTGCTGATCAGTAAGTGTTGTAATCCATGTTCACAAACCGAACCTGATAAATCTGATATCTTCTGATCTCATATGTATCAAGACTTGAAGAGAAAACAAATAAAAATTACAGCTTTAGGTGGCTGTGCACTAGAGAAGAATTAGGGTTACTAGGGGACTCTCAAACCAGCAATAGGATCAAATAATCAGATAGTTAGATCTGCTCTGATACCATGTCACAAAACTGATTAGAGAACCCGCAGCAAGTAGAAAGAGAGACGGAATAGAGAGAAGGAGGAGAAAGAGAACGTAAAAGAAAGAAAGAGAGGGCTGTAGTTTTCTCTGTAGTCACAGAAACCCTACACCCATTGTATTTATATTGAATATAAATTGTATATAACAATAATATCCTTATGTAAGTAAAAAAGGAAATAAAACTCTGATAATAAAGGAAACTTAATAAAGTAACTTAACATTTATCTTATAGCTTATCTGATTTCTGATTGTGTGCATTTTGCTGATATGACATATTCAAGTTTTATGTACTGCATCAGGTTGTAAATTGTTGCATCTATATGAGGGGTGGAGTCGGCGTTTCTTGTGCCAGACAGCTCTCTAGCTTATGGTATATTAGGCCGGCAGAGTTTGTAATTAGATTTTGGCATTGTTAATGGTCAATTCCAATTGTTACTTAGATCACACCTAGGTGCACTAAAACCTTGACACTGATATTTATCTCCATCATTTTTTAGTAGCAACTTTTTATTTTTCTTGATACGTGGGATGTTTAGTTCAGTATTTCCATCAAGTGTTGCTTTCTGATTTTCTTCTCTTAAACTTAAGTGTTGCTTTTATGAACTCAGCATGCCTTATATTTGTAATTATTTTCCAGTCGTGTTGTCTATTAGTATCAACAATTTGGAAGTTCTGGCAGACTTTTTTCTCTCCGTGGGGCTTGGTCTTGGGGGGACGGATCCTCCACAAATGAGGCTGCGAAAGAGTATCAGTAATGAGCGAACATTTCAAGCCACAGACAATGAGGCTTTGCTGTATCAAAAGATAGGTTCGGTGTTTTCTTCCTATCCATTTTCTGTATTTTCTTTTCTCCATTTAAGAATGGATATACAAGTAATGGTTCTATGAAGAGTGCTCACTGATGGGCTTGCCTGAGCATCTTAAAGCTGTCTTTCCAAGTCCTTTTTTTTTTTATACTCTCTTCTTTCGTTTTCCACTCCATCTAAGTTATAAGAATGGAAAATGACTGATCTGCGAGGATTAAGTTAAAGCCTGACCGTTTCTGTTTTAAGCCTCATAGCTCCTCTTTCCTGAACTTACCTTGTGAACAGAAAAGAAAGCCAATGCCTCTAATGACTAGTCTTGAAGTATATTTACTCAGATTATTTTCTTGTTTCAGTTGATCCAGTGAACATGTGGATTGTTGTTAACTAAATTTATGGAGCAATTTGATTTGTTACATTTAGTTTTAAGATAGTTAAGTAGGAGATGAAATAACTGCTGTCAATTGTTAATCTTTATTAGGTTTACTTTTACAGATGAACTTGCAGAGATGCTTTCTAGTGATATGCAAAAGGAAGGTCTTCATGGCCGGACATTAACTCTTAAACTGAAAACTTCATCTTTTGAGGTACTTTCTGTGCTTGATTGGCTTTTCTTTTTCTCAATAGTTGTGTACATTAGAATGTCCAACCCAAAAACTTTAACTATTAAGTGGAGGCAGGCTATGTGAATACAAGGCCCATTATAAACTCCTTAGACAACAAGTGATTTAGGATACTTACAACACACTATGAATTTCCCAGACATAAAATGTTTCTTTTATAGTCACTTTGATTGATGATATTTCGATACTGTTAACTTTCTCAGAACGTGATATTCTTCTTCTATGTTCATACTCATAGAACCCTTCTTTTGCTCACAATATGCTTATCTTTTATTCTCTTTTGCTTCTTTATTCACTGAAAAATATCTGCAGGTTCGAACCAGAGCTTTAACTCTACAGAATTACATATCCTCACAGGATGATATCTATAAATATGGATCGAAGCTTCTGAAGGCTGAACTTCCCATATCTTTAAGACTGATAGGTAGTTTAAATTTGTTATCATCCTCCTCCTTTAAATTCCCAGATCTTTAAGATGGATACATTCATTATAGTGGATCTATCTCTGTATTTTGTAAGATTATAGGCATTATTTGTTTCAACTCAAAATTGAAGAGCCGAGTTTTTAAATATTGAGGACTAGTTATTATAGAGAAATCTGTATGTTGTCATCTTTGTAAGCTCTGAATTTACTAGTAGTACTCAGTAGGTGTCAAACTTTTCAGGACTTAGGGTGTCTCAGTTTAAAGAAGATAAGGTGGGCGCTCCATCTGATCCAACACAGAAAACTCTGCTGAGCTTCATGTCAGCAGATGCTTCTGGAAACTTTAACAAAGGACAGAGCTCATTGGGATCAGAAACTAGCAGTACTCTCTTCATGAATGACTTGGGAGTGGATATTTCTGTAGAGACTGATGAGATGATTGAAAGTGAAAGTGAGAATCCATTAGACCAAAATGATGCATCTGATCCAACAAGGAACTGCACTTGGATTGAATTTGCTGGCAAAACCGAGGGCATGCATGAGCATATAAATGGCTCTACCATGGACAAGGTATGCAAAAGCCCAGAATCTTTGAGAATCTTTGATGTCTAGATATGTTTCTTATTAGCATCTCCTTTAATTTTTGCTACCACATCAGGCAGATGCTTGTATCAAGCAGAATGACCCAAAGTCTCATCAACTCGAAAAATCGAACGGAATGGGACCAGATTCCTTTTTACCGCACACGTCTGAGATTAGCAGCTGCCTAAATCAGGAGGATAACAATCATTATCGGCTCCAAGGTGAAACATCATCTCGACACGAAGAGCAGATTCTGTGGATGAATGACTACAAGTGTTCACTTTGTGGGATTGAATTGCCGTCATCTTTTGTTGAGGAAAGGCAAGAACATGCAGACTTTCATCTTGCAGAGAGACTTCAGAAAGAGGAATCAGGCATGGATTCAAGAACAGTCATCGCAGGGAAAAGGTATGGTGGCATTTTGCCTGATACTCACCAAGCCCATGATGAGTTCCTAAGACATATTTTTCAGAACCTCTATGCTTTCTTTCTGATGCATGCCGGCACTGCTTTAACTATCATCCAACATTTTTTCACTAGCTGAACGATTCTTCTTTTGTACAAAAATGGCTGGTTGTTTTGGATTTTGTAGTTTTGTTGAATGACTTGTGTTTTCTCATCGTCTTTCTGTTCACTATTGAAGAATCTTAACCTAGGATTCTGCCCTCTTTGGTGTATTATGATTTTCCTTGACAGTACTCTTTGGTGTATTATTTTTTATAACGTTTACGCAGAAGAGTTATGTTTCCACAGAAGAGTTATGCACTTGCCGAATTTTCCTTGCATATTTTTCGTCTTTGTATGGAACTGTAAACCTCTAATGAAATAAGTGAGGAAAAAGAACTGGTTTAAGGTTTTGCAGAGAAAGTGAAGTCATTGGCGCTGATGCTGACATGAGGTCACGATTGTCGATTATGTTTGTCTGAGAAATTGACAAAATTTATGAACTATCTTCTGAACTTCGATGATTATCAAAAGGATGGCTTGTTACCCTTTTTTCTCATTGTTTATCAGATACCATAGTCTGGTTAACTTCGGCTTTATTTCAGGTCAGCACAGACACAGACTGGAAGCAGAAATAAACACAAGAAGTGCAAGCCATCGCCTTCGGACGGACATCTTCCGATAGATCTATTCTTTGGGAAGATTAATCAGAAACCCTAGAGATCATTTTTTTGTGCAATTGGTTCTTCTTCTATGTATAGTTTTGTTCTATGTACATACACGATACACCCCTAGGATACAGTTGTGTTAGTTTAAGTTGTATGGACCACTGGGGACAAAATTCCTTTGTAGCAATATCATTGGCTTTTCCCCCTCCACTATGTTGTATTAAATACTGATATTGTCAAATAAAAATAATTACTTAAATAGTAATTCAGCCCAATATTCTTTACTTCTAAATAAGAATTAATTCCATATCTTCGTAAAAGTTATTTTAGATTTAAATAAAAAAGAAAAGCTCATGCTATTTCCACCTCTTATATAGTATCATAAAATTTAGATAGTTCAAAGTAGCTCTCTTTGCTCATCAGGAGTAAGATTGATGAAATAAGACAAATATTTGTTAAATGTAGATCAATTGATCTGATAATTTTTTATCAAATATTTCCCAAACTTTTATTTTTCTTTTGTATTCAAATCAAAGAAGTTTATATGTTCATTGCTTTTTCATGACGATCATCTAAGATTCGAGTATCATAATAAATTAATGATCGGATTCTAATTAAGTGTATATTTATAAACTACATTGATTTAAAATGTCTCTCTAATGTTCAGTTTAAAATAGCACCCGGCAATATTCAATACTTTAGCTCAAGTGCTTTTTGCGTGGAATTCTTTGGTTTAAAACTGTAAGCTCCTTATGGTTATAATTTATATTTAAAATATATAAATTGACAAAAATCACCAATAGGGTTTATACTCATCCTGGAAAATCCTTTATAGAAATAAGCCTGAGCACATTAATAAGCCAAAAAAGAGGAAAAAGTGCAAAAGGTAATGAAATAAAACATCACTGTTTGGATTAATATAGATGGTTTTGTATTTTCATAACGATATGATGCTTTTGTAGTTTCAATGGATAGCAACTTCATTTTCTTCATACATCATTTCGGTCGGTTAATTTTCCCAAGGTTATTGCCGTTGACTCCAACCTTAGAAAATTGTGAAAGTGCTTCAATTAAATTGTGAATGTGTTGACATGTTTATGATAATTAGATATTAATAAATATTTGTTTGAAGCAAAAATGTTTTCAAGAAATTCTCTAATGACTTTCTGGTGTTTAGATGACCGAACTTAATTGATGCACAAAAACTTCTTTCGTGGCAAAAAACAATCGATTTAGTTTGGAGAAAACGATTTTCCATCTTTGGTAAAAAGAAAATCACTTTCCCTCAATCACCATATAAATAAAAATTAACCGATTTTTAAAAATGATTTTTGTGAAAATTATTTCTCTTCATCATAAAATTATCATGGAAATAATGCATTTACAATTTTTTTTTTTCTTTTTTTTGGGGGGGGGGGGTCGGTAAATGCATTTACATTGAAGAAAAGGAAAACAAGAAGAGAGGAACCGATCCGACGGCCAGGGTCGCATCTCGCCGTCATCCCGGTTTCGAATCCGGAATCAGACACGGTTTTCCAGTTATTTACAAGAACGCCCCTCTCGTCTCCTCCCTAATCCAATCCCCCATGGCGGAAGGAAGAGAGAAGCTAAAGAAGCCCTACCGCTCTGGCAGTCTAAACCACAGCCAACGAGGAAGAAAGCAAAACGGAGAATGTCTCGCGAAGTGAAGGTCGCGACTCCGACTCAAGGCGGCGCCGCTCCAGATTCGACAGAGAGCCCAGGTACCCTCTATCTCTTTCCTTCTCTGTGAAGGTGGCATTGGTGGGTCATTGTTGGTGCGGGTCGAATGCGGGAGAAAAATGGTGGGTGGCTGTCTTTTTTCGGTGGGAAAGATGGGTTTCGTTTTTGTTGCGGAGAACGAGGTGTTTTGGTGCGTTTTGCCTTGTGTTGCATCGAGTGCGCGAGGCCGGGGGCATGGTTTGTTCTTGGGTTGGAGGTGGAATGTGGTGGTGATCATGGGTCTCGGGTTCGGGGTTTTCTTCGATGAGATGCGGCCGCCTGCTTTGATGGGTCGCCCTCTTTATGGGGAAACAAAGGCGGCCCGACCGGCTTTGGGTCGGTGCTCCTTGTTCATTGTTGCGGTGGAGATTATAGGAGCTGCAGTGGATGTTTTGTGGGAATATAGTGACCTGGTTCTGTTTGAACGAGGAGGTAACCTGGTGACTGGAGGCGTCGGGGTGATGAGGCGGTTTGCTCGAGTTCTTCGCGTTATTGTATCTTCCCTCTCGAATGGTTTCGTGGGCGTTTGATAGTCATGAGTGTTTCGTAATGTGGGTTAGAAAAGAAGAGTACGGAATTTGTTGGATTTTTGGACAACTATATAGTTTTCTTGCCTGGGGAGAATGTGTATTCACCGGTGCACATACATTTGTGTCAGAAATTTGGTTGGTGGTTTTAGTTGAGAGCTGTGAATGGCGAACTCAATACTTAGAAAATGGCTGGATGCAGTGACATCATCAGCAACCTCAAGTGATTGTTTTGTTTTTGGTTTTAGCACCCTAGATTCTTGTTGAGGGATCGTTTAATGTCTTAATGCAATCTTTTTCCCTGAGCAAGACTGATTGAGGCATTGTACTTGGTGGATTATCCATCTATTTCCTTGTGCATCTGTTTTTTGGTACTAAATCTGATAGGGGCCTCTTGTTTTCACTTCTTACTGATTAATTGTTGGGTGCCTAGTCCCAAGAGGTCTAGGCGGGATGGAAAACCTGAAGCAGAGAGAGTCCCGGGCAACACTGATCCTGGAGAGCGGGATGGAAAGCATGGTCACCAACTGCTTGGTACATCATCCCTTGAGGCACCCTCACGTTTTGAACCTAAAGCAGGGACTGTAGCTGAGGGTAAAGACTCTGAAACGAAGGCCTTGGGAACAAATTCTGAAGGAAGGAAGCATTCTTCTAATCCTACTGAAGTGCCTCGGTCAAGATCTTACTTCCAGGTTTTACTGGGTTACTTGAATCTAATGCTGTCAAATGATGAACAGCCATGAGCAGAATTACATCAGTTTTTTTATACCCTTGTTGGAATAACTGATCACTGTTAATGTGGAACCATTTAGAATACCTGTAGGTTGAGGGAGAGTTGGTGGGGTTCATTATTGTCTTATTGAAAATCAATTTTAGGATAATTTGATTCTTGGTATATTATTGAATATCCACTAGCCAAAGGTAGAGGAACACCTGCATATGAAAAAGTTAAAAGTGTTATGCGTTATTTAAGGCTATTTTATTGTGGCATATGAACCTTAAATTTGTAGTTTTATCACCTCATTTTCCGTGCAATGCCTAGGGCGATTGGTGTAGGTTAACCTACCAATGCAATAGTCAAGTTCTTTTTTGGATATTTTAATTGAAGTTGCAAAAATTGATGATGAATGTTGAAGTTGCAGCAATGGATGATCATCACTTTACAGATTAGCAAACTAGAGATCTAATGCTTTCCTATAGTTAAGATTTGGCTATTTTGGTTTACATTTTAGCTTTTCAAATAAAATGGAGTAAGTTCTTTCCAGACATTTTTTGTCTGAACATAGAAGCAGAGTGGATTAGCTT
Source organism: Eucalyptus guilfoylei (assembly GCA_016097605.1). NCBI lineage: Eukaryota > Viridiplantae > Streptophyta > Magnoliopsida > Myrtales > Myrtaceae > Eucalyptus > Eucalyptus guilfoylei. The sequence goes on from CM027866.1 coordinate 16,838,983, forward strand.
TTTTTTTTTTTTTTTGGTAAAGTAGAGTGGATTAGCTTTGCATCCTTGTTGCATAGAAAAATGAATATGGACTCTCTCTCTCTCTCTCTCTCTCTCTACATTTGCATCCTTGTTGCATAGAAAAATGAATATGGACTCTCTCTCTCTCTCTCTCTCTCTCTCTACATTTGCTAACATGGGGGTGAGAGATGCTTTGCCATTGTCATGAGCTTGGTTTCTAGAACTTTTCCATATTCCTGATTGTATAGATGTTTTACAATTACCAGTGATTATTAAGTTTGGTTGTTGGTTATTCAGTGTACCCAAAACTTTTTGTCTGGTGGTGATGTTGCCGTGGATTTTGTTCAAAGCCTGTGCCTTGCAGGGCCTCCCTGTGTGTAACCATTTTAGGCTTGCCTGTGCTTGTCTTGTAACAGCACGATGAGCGTGGTCGTGCCGCGCAAGGTGGTCGCAGCTCTGGTCAAAGAGCCCCTATTGGTAAGTCTCCTTGCTTCTTCTCTCCTCTCCTTTATTTAGTAATCTTCACTGAAGACGGAACTCTCTACTTTTTTGAAGATATGGTCTGTGAATTGGATTCAAAGTTTTGTATTTGCATATATTCTTTTTCAAATCAATTTTCTTTGATTAAGTTATGTTACTGTCCTCGGCTAATAATAAAAGACATGCAAGATTATCAGTCTCAGATGATGTTAGGGATGAGGTTGCATAGTTGCTTGATCTCTGGACCAGTCTGGAGGTCTGGTCTTGATGGTGCAGAAGTTTAGATTTTGGAGTATGTTTTTTCTTTTTTTATTGAAAGTGTTCCGGAGCGACTATTTTGTTTGTTAGGCAATCAATTCTGTTGATACCTTGATGCTGCATAGAGCAATTTCTTTTGTCCTTTTTATTCAGTTTGGTTTTTATTTTCTTTTATTTTGCGGAGTCTTTTTCTCCAAGTATTTTCTCCAGTTGTGCGTGCTATCAGTATTTTCAAGATCAACCGTGCTCGTAGATTATATTTTGAGATTGTTTCACTGACTATGCTCTCACTTGGTAACTTTCTTAATAGAGCGAGGTTGGTGGAAAGATCCAAGGGACCAAGGTACTGAAAGGGCAACCAACAAGACAGCAACTGTGGATGCGAAGCAAAGAGAGGAGAATCCACGTAAAAGAGACGACCGCAGCACTTGGCGCCACGATGGGTACTTTGAGATGGAGGCTAACCCAGCTCTGCCAGCAACTCGTAGGAGACCTGCATTCAGAGAACAAAAGAATCCTTCAGACTTTAATGCTGATAAAGTGACCGATGAGGCTGTAAAGCCTAGCCATACTGTGTTAGATGGTGAAAGAAATGAGGAACGAAGGCGTTACCCCCACAATTCAGAAAGATCTGGAAAAACTGATTTCCGTGATAGAGCACGGTCTTACAGGAGAGAGGATCAGAGGGGTGGTGGGTTTATATCAAAAGAAAGATTCGGTGGCAGTGGCGGTGGTGGTGGCAGTGGCGGTGGCAGTGGCGGTGGCGGTGGCAGTGGCGGTGGCAGCAGGTTTAATAGAGGAAGAGAATCTTTTAATGGTAGACAAACTTACCGCCCTGGTGGTGATCGAATAGAGAGGTGGAAGCACGATTTATACAATGAGGCTAACAAGAGTCCATCCCCAAAGAATGAGGACGATCGCTTGGCCAAGATAGAAGCTCTCTTGGCTTCATAAGCATGTGCACAAATGTAATATGACATTTTTTGTTTTCCGGTGTTCATGTAGAAACATCAGTTTCTTACAACATAGTTTCTCTCAGTTCATGACATTTAGGTCTTGATTGGTTGCTGTTTGCCTTCATTAAGTTTGATTGTAGCGCTGCAAAAGAAATCCTTTTTGTGTTGGACCAACTTTTCTGCTTTTTTACATGGGAGAGAATTTTGTGAATTCTCTTCAAACCAATTTTAGTTCCAAGTTTTCTTTTCCTCTTGTGCCACTAGGATGTCAAATTAGATACAATTTGGTTGTTTTTCTATGGCAAGAGATGAAACTCTGCTGCACTGGGACTACTATCAAATTTGACAAGTTCAATATTTTATCGAGGAATTTGCTTTTCTCGGCAATATATAGTCGATGAAACTCATTTTATTGGAAAGCTGAAAATTTGTTTATCGGCCTTGGAGATTCCCTCGCTTGCGGGAGGGAAATTTGGAGACGAACCTGTAGTGAAGCGCCACAAGGACCGACTTGATGCATCTTATTCCTCATACTTGTCTTCCTGTTTCTGCTAAAATTCATGTTCACGTTCGTATATTGTGCTATAGCCAAGCTCGACTGCTACGCAACCCGGATGCCTTAGAAAACATGAAAACTTATTGAGTTTGACCGAACTTGTAAGTACTAATGCATGTAATGATGAAAGTGAAGAGGAGTTGGTGAGCAAGTTCGAACTCTGGAGGCGCACCAGCAATTCAATTGGCTGGATACAGACCAAGCATTTCTCTGCAATAATTGCTTCACAATGAAAGTGAAGAGGAGTTGGTGAGCGAGTTCGAACTCAGGAGGCACACCAGAAATTCAATTGGCTGGATGCAGATGAAGTATTTCTCTGCAATAATTGCTTCACGGTACACCGAACTGACAAATCATCTCCTTTTTTTGTTGGATTGGAAGTTGTGTTTTATTTTAGGGGAGAGAGAATGGCCAGATCCATATTCTTGTAAATTGGAAAGCCTTGATCTTGCATAGAAAATTTGCGTACAAAACAAACAAATTGCCATTTACAGCTTACATATTGACACTTGCAAATATTACTAAACACAGCATTTAAAAATCATTGAATGGCGAATTCAAAAAAAAAAAAAAAAAAAAAAAATCATTGAATGGCAGGTCCTCCTTATGCCACTCATACCTTATTCCACAATTATCTCAAACTACAAAAAACAGGCGAATGAAACAACATAAATCACCCAAATCCCTTCGACTTCTCAGCTCTTCCCGGTTCTTCCCTTTCACCGCCGATGGCGAAGAGTTGAGAAACCGGCGTTCACATCCTTGTTGATCTGGGGATAGTATGAACTGGCAATGTTCGAGCCATTAGCAGCTGTTGCAGTAGAGACCATAGAACCTTTTTTCATGCTGTGAGACCGGGCCAACTCTAACCCGCTTCGCTGCTCCTTGAACTCGACAGCTGACAGCTGTGGCAACTCCGACTTGGTTCGCCGATGAGTTGAGCCATTGACGGAGTCGGCCCCCGCGAGAAGATGGTAGCTCCTGGTTGAGCCATCAGACAGGCTCCTGTAGCTATTGTACAGCCTTTGTTTCCTGACGCTGCGGATGATAAATGGGATCAAACCTTCCATGCTCTTTCTTCTTCTGCTCCTTCTTGCAAAGATCTTTCTTGAAAGTGTGAAAGTAGGTATGTTGCTTGTGTTGATTTTGTGAATGACCAAGTGGCTTGGTAGATGTGTATTTATATAGTGGGGATTGAACGTTGAATGACAGCTTGATCCCATAACTTAGTTCTTTAGGATTTTTCAAGCCAAGTTGTCAAAATGGGAAAGTCAAATTTCCTATTTTGAAAGTCTAGTCCAAATGGTACATTGAACCACGTGATAAGTCTGTCAGATTTTTCCCTATGATTAGTTAGAACTTGAATTGTTCTAGAGAGCAAATCTTGACATTGCAGCTGGTTCATGTTCTTGACCCAGAAAAATAAAAAGGGCAAAAATTAATTTAGATAAGGACAACGTCATTAGGTCTCCTAATGCTTGTCATCCTTTCAACCATTCGCAGATTCCTTAGAGAATGACCTTCTTAATTAATTATGAAGTGGATAGGTATTAGCACGTCATGGGAGCATCATTTCAATCATATCTTATTACCACCGAATGATGGGTTGGCTTTTCTGTAAATTATCTTCTGAAATATGAGTTTTCTTTCCTTTTTGGCTGTTTATGGTGTTAATTACAAAAAAAAGGAAGGGTCATCAACTCATTGAATAGATATCAATTCGGCCATCTAAATTTTTCAATTTTACAAACTTAATTCTAACCATCTTGATAATTTAACAAAGTAATCATTTCAATTAATTTTAATTAGAAATCACTTACGGTAATAATGTATATAATTTTTATAGTTTTCTAAATTTAAAAAGAAATAATTCCGAAAAATTTATAAAAAAAAATGGTAAAAACTGTGGGTGTAGGTCATTTGTAAAATTGAAACGATTAGAGTTGAAGTAACATTCGCCCAACAAACTTAAATTATTTTTTTTTTTGGTAACGCGTTTTAGCTCATAGAATCATGATGATTCCAGTGGTCGCATGCTTTGCAGGTTTTATGTATGTGGGGACGGTTTTGAGGATAATTTCAAAGATGTCATCAAATTTGACTTTTCCAACTCGAATCGATGGCGTGTTTGCTGCATTTTTTTCAACTTTTCTTGATCCAAGCCGCCGGCGGACCTGGCCACACCGACAGCCCGGGCAGGTCACATTTTAGGCAGGGCAGGTTAGGGTAAGGCCGCGATTCCGTATCAATTAATAATTAGAATTGACAAATAATAACCTTTCTAGTTAGCTCGTTCGGATGACCTTACGAAGAGCTACTGGCCCCAACCCGTCTCCAAGAGTCGATCCATCACCTCGCCATCCTATAGAAGCCATCTTTTCGAAACGGGATAAAATGAAGGGAAAACGATACAAATGACTCATAAATTTTAATTTAATGTGTAATGTGATCTCTAAATTTTTAATTTATTCAATATGTTCTTTGAATTTTTAATTTGTTCATTGTAATCCTTGAATTTTTTGTACATATTCGATTTAATTCTGAACCATATGAAAATATTCAATGTAATCACATCTTGAATTAATGAAATGACAATATTGATCATTTTCATGCAATTCAGGTGTTATATTGAACAAGTACTAAAAATTCAAAAATTACATCGAATAAATTAAATTTTCCAGGATTATATTGCACATTGAGCTAAAGTTCAATGACCATATTAAACAAATTAAAAATCCAAATATCATATTACATGTTAGGTCAAAATTCATAAATTTTTTAGGATCAATTTGGTCCCACATGCAAACTGGCATTACTCAACCCACGAAACCAGATAAGATTAGTTCAATTTGCTCTACTTTGAAAAATCCAACAATGTCAAAGCCAAAGTAGATTTTTGCAACGTTTGCGTATCTCAATTAAAGCAATTATAGTTGACTTTTAGATTGTTAGGCATTGGTCATTGACATTATTCGCTTTATTTCGGGAGGCAAATCGACCCGTTTCCTGATTTAGAAGTAAATGGGAAAACCGTTGTGATCATCATTGCAAGAATAATGCAGAAACTTAGAAAATCCATCCATGATGCTTGGTGACCACTAATCATACTCATGAAGCCAATTGATCTAGGTGATGAATTTCATGCAAGTACATAGAATCATGTCTTGAATAAATATCAAGTACGTGTAACCCGTGCTTTAGTTTCGTATAATCACGAAGGCAATTAAGTTGCACGATGAACTGAATTACGCCAAAAGTACCTTACAATTGAATTCTAAGGTCCGGATCACAGCTTTTAATCATATATGATAAGATAAGTGTCGTCGACGGATTATAAATTCAAGAGGATATTTCGGAAACATTGAACGAATAATTAATGCAGAACTAATGAAATTTCAGAAACATTAGATAGTTACCAAAACCTACTTTACAGAGCATGACTATACATAAGAGCAACCTGATACTGACATAATTAATCCAGGACATATACACAGCAAATCAAAATGAGCAATAGTCTTTCAAGACCTGTCTTGCAAGATCGGAGGCCCCGCTCTTCTTGTAGATCAGATGCAAGTTGTAAGCAGCTTCTCTCCGGAGATCGCAAGAACCAGGCTTCACATTTTCCGCATGGAACCGATTCTCGTATGGAAGTTGTGGGAGAGGACAGTCCTTTTCTCGTATGGCCAGCACCTTCTCGTAATACGAGGCCGCAAGCGTTACTAGCCCGACATGATGAAATGCCCGCGCAATGTTGTACAATGCTTCCTGGACAAAGATCAAAAGTTGATGATTTAACAGTGCATTTGATCGGATAAGAGTTGCCCGCACTATGAGTTGCAATTCTGAAACTAAAAATTGACTAATCAGACAGGAATAATTTGCAGTAGACCATCCAGCAAAAACATGAAATAGTTTAAGAAAACGAGTAATCTCAAATGACAGGTAACGAAGCAAAAGCTTGTAAAGGTTCCACCGCATCTTATGCCTTAAAGACTGTCCTTCCTTCTGTTCGTCAGCATCTGATTGTAAACCCCTTTATGTATTTGCTTCAGAATCTTAAGCTGAATTTATTTTATACTTATGATTAACATCTCCTGACCCTAACATAAAACTGCTCAAGATAAATGTCCGATCAAATTCTTAGCTAAATATGAGCACAAGCATCAAAACTTGGAATGACACACATCATCCTTTCCTCCAAGAAAAATTAAGTGGAGAGATAGAAATCTTAAAAGCTCCTTAAACATATTTTGGTAGGAGGGATTAGGAAGGAAGCGAAAGGATCCTAAAAAACACAATCTGGTTTGGATGGAAGGGTCAAGAATGAGAGATAGGATTAGAAGAGATTTTGAGGGATTGGTAAAGTCTATCTTTATGTATATCTCAAGTCCCTCCAAATCTGTCCAAATATGGAGGGATTAGGAGAAATTGTTCTATTGATTAATAAACATTTTATGAGAATTTCTCACTTTGCCCTCGTTTTATATCTGTTTCTATAAACATGAAAGTATATTTATATCAAAATGCACTCTTTTCCCTAGCTAGCATCTAAAAATTTTTATAAATCAATCATTTTCAGATCAGTTTTTTCCTTTTCTCTCATAGTCATTTGAATCACCTCTTTCTTTTTTCAATCACCCCTACCAAACATACGGTTGAGCTACTGTCTATTACCAAGTTAAACTGATTGGAAAACTTTAATGTATTGGAAGGAGTCGGACACCTAAACCAGAATGTGCCTCATATTTTATTTTCATGCACAATTCATCTTTAAAAAAATATATATGTATCTGAACATAATCTGCTGTTGACTATTGATGCAGGTAATATGAATCAACAAATAACAAAAACGGACTTAATCATTAAAAGGAAAAAAAAAAAAAAAAAAAAAATCTAAGGATAAAATAGTAAAGAAAACCTGGCTATTTTCACTCTGCTGCAAGTTCTTGAATAGAAATGCCAACCCTTGTGTAATACATTGATGCTTGTTTTGAAGTCTGAAACCAAGCGCCAAGTTAATCAGGGAAGTTCCTGCACAAGAAAAAGGATTGAATGTTGCACGACTGACAAAAGCAACAAGGGGAAAAATTGACATAAAAAGAAAGGCAATCCTTATAGCAAGTTACCAACACAGAGGTTGATTAAGGGACTGTCAGGGAGCAGCTTATAGGCCTTTAGGTATTCCCTTGCAGCATCTTGGTGGTGGCTACTAATTGTAAACTGATGCCCAGCAATAAGAATAGGTGGCACACAATCCGCATGTTTGATACGCAAATTACGCAAAAACTTCGAATATTTTTTATAGTCTTTCTCCATGCTGCAAGATAGAGTGGCATTTATTAAACAATTTGATGAACACTAATCCAAATATAAACCAAAAAGAACAAATATTGTCAGAATCATTGAGTAACGCCCATCTTTGACTCGATGCATCTATGGTCCCACAGCATATGCTGAAAGCAAATAGTGCAAAGGTGTGGTAATATGTTCAGATCACAAAGGAGTTCTTAGCTACTAGTACAAGAAATCAATGACATTGACACTAAAGAGGTTCAAATCAGGTTGCTAGTTGAGTTGAAGATGCAAATGACGTCTCTGCAAGAGGAAATATTCCTGGTGGATGAAACTTCACGAATTTCGAAACCCTAATTTTATTCATTAGGCAGACAACAAAAGAATACCTTTCCATGGAACAGAAAACCACCAGGAAACCAAATCAAGCAAGACAAAAATAGCTGGTGTGGAAAAGGTTAGCGAGGCAGCAAGATGAGGAATGTGACAAAGGACTTCTACTGTTTTGTGCATGAGAAGTTTGAGGGGCGAACTGAAGACCTCCACTTCCCTGCTGCTTTTTGGTTGCAGAGAGACGCGGAAAGAAAAACTTTTCTATAATAGATAAAGGAGCTTTCTTGGTTTCATTAGCCTTTTAATAAGGAGTAATAGGCGCATGAGAATGGATTGGGTGTGGATAGGCTCTTCTCTCTGCGACATTTTTTCTATTCAGTGTGTTCCTAGGTGAACTTCCATCTATATATTCATGTTTTGTCCAGGTACTCTGTACAAATGATGGATCTGGATGATCAAGATAAGCACAAAAACACATTGAAGATCCATTTTTTGGTCTGCATTAGAGACTTGCGCAACTTAAATACAATGTTTAAAATAGACAAATCTAACGTGATCAACATATTTTGACAAGTTTCCATAAACTTGCATAGGGGTGTTGAGGGGGGCAAAAGAGAATAGTTCAATAGAAACAAACTCAAACAAATCCAAATTGGAAAACTCTGCTTTATTAGTCTCTGTTCAGTTCGCCTTTTTTGGAGAAAGGGAACCAAATAAGTTGGTATGGTTTCATCTTTTGACTTTTTTCTTAAATTAAAACCAAACTAATGAACCAAGATATTTGTGGTGTTTGTATGTTCAAAAAGTCTATTTCACACAACACAGAAGCAATTCATTTGAACTAATATCTTCTTTCCAATGAAGAAAAAGTTTCAATGAAGAATATTTTGAACTTTTTGGTGGGGGTAAAAGATTACTAGCAAGGATACAGTAGTCCTCATAATCTATATATTGAGCCTCTTCAAATAAAATAAACATAAAAAGAAAGGTGTTGAATAAATGCTTTGGATCAAAACGAAAATTGAGTTATTGGAATTTATTTTGTTTAATTGTCTTAGTTTTTAAATGAGAACAGACCAAATATAACCCCCTAGCAGGCATAGGGGTCCAAATTACCACAAGGTAGATATCCAGAGACACATTTGCATAGTTGAATTAAAGACAAGTTCCAAAATTGAGCAACATGGGGTGAAGTAATGCATTTATCCACATTTTCCACTCCTTTTTCCTTTTTTAGTAATAGATCTCATGCAATCAAATCTAATTAAGAGAATTTTCTATGGCTAAAATATTTACCTCAAGGACTTCAATTTTAAAAAACAGTTCTGCGCTCGACATAGAAATTGGAAAAACTGCTTCCTAATTAATTGGATATCAACAATAGTGAGGGAGTAAACTCAATTTGTCGATATTGCTCATGCCCGTCTAAGACACTGAAGCATGCATAAAACAGGTCCATCCACAACCTCTATTTTTCGGTTTTTAAGCAATGGTAGGGAAGCTTCATTAGGTGCAAACAGGACTGGCAAACCCATACATTTAAAGAATGGAGCTCATAGTAATAAAAGTTTGTTCAAGAACCAAGAGAATTAGGACTGTCCAAAATAGCAGGTACGAATTGGTTTTCCTTTGCAAAACTAATGGGATTATTTGCCCAAAAGTTTTTTATCTTATTAGTTCACTATCAATGTGTTATCTACAGTAAATTACAATATTGAAACAGAATTTTCTATAGAATTTTAACATATTTAAAAGATCTTGAAGCATCCAGAAGCAACAAGGTGACTCTCTGCATTGCTTCTAATGCTTGAAGGACGCAAAAATTCCATAAAATTTGGCATCAGTGGAAACTATGCCAGATCAAACTTCTTCTATTATAAGATATACTAAAGAAGAACGAAAAGAGGCTTGAATATCACTTCTGGAGCATCAGACGAACAAAAATTACTCCTTACTTTTCTAATGCTACAAGAAGGCAGAAATCCAATGAGAGCATAACGTTGAGGAAAGTTTCATGTATCTCCACAAACAAAGGTTCTAATCAAATGATCTATGATGCAGACAAGAGTGATTTTACTGCTTCTTTAGAAATCTTCATAGAGGGTACAGTTTTCAATGCAACATAACACAAAAAACATGCTTAATAAGAGAGAATGAAATATAAAGGCGTATGTTGAGCAATATGATATGACAGAAGCAACATGTACCTTGAAATCATCTTGTAAAAGCAATTCCAGGCAACCAGACTGTGGGGATGCTGCTGCACAACTTGCCTTACCCAATCAAATCCCTGTTTTGGGTCTGTGGTGTTGTATGATATTTCTGGATTCAAAAAGAACATAGTCATGAGTAACTCCTCAAACAACATAAAAGTCGTGCATGGTTATGATAATTGTGCAACTAAAATGACTTCCAATGCCGCCAACCAGGTCCTATGTTATCAGCTCTCCTATCAATTGACTTATCCTTGTCTAGATAACATTCACAGGTGTAGGGGTGAGGATGTGGATGTGGGTGTGGGTGTGGCGGCACTGTTTCAGAGTTGATCATGCCATGCTCGTCTTGTTGTAGACTACCCCAATACTAACTATTCACAACAAATACCTCGAAGAAAAAACTAATATAAGCACGATGACAAATATCTGGGAAGCAGAAATTTATTTTGTGCTGAGATAATATATTTTGTCAGATTACACATTTTACATCCATAAGCTAAGTCCATGTACCAGCGATCCTGATAAATTAGCAAGTCAGACACAAGGCATGGACACATACTCAGATCTGAGTAACATCAATCTATGTCTAAACATAGTTATCAAAGATTAATATTGAAATCCCACACTTTGATCAATTAAAGACTCAGACAGTAAAGTCAATCTATAAAGTCCCAAGAGCCCATCCGACTCTACCCTACATTTTGGAGTTTCAACTTTTGTGCTTTCATGTGTTGTGTGCTGTTGCTTTGTTTGATGAACAATAGATAAACAAAATGTAGGAATCACAAAGTGTTTAACAAAAGTGTTCTGGAAGGCTTATCCTATGCCCCTTTGTTGATTGACTAAGCATAAAAAGAACACTGAATTTTTTATTTTTTTTTAAATAGTTGTGAGAGTGACAATATCGAACTGTAAATCACATCTATGACAAAATTGGCTAAACTGCAGGGATTCTATTTTACCAACATCTAACTCTTATCTTGAATATAGTACAACATACTCGTCTTTGTTCATAGTGCAATACTATTTGAAGAGAAGAATATATAGCAATATCTTTTACTTTTTGTACAAACACAGATCACCATTATTGAGCACTAGTGTCCTTTTCATTGGTCATAACTCAGGAATCATTTAAAATTATTCGTATATGTTTTCGAACTTATTCTACTTAACTAACATATGCCAATGTGAAGCCACATAATTTTACCCTTTAGATACTTCACAAATGTCACCACTTGTTTTAATCTATGATATTCAGAACTTGAATTCATGGTCTTTTTACCTCTAACATTATTTAGTGGTCATGATACTCTGACCCATCAGTGATCCATGCTTAAGAAAGCATACTCAGCGTCATGTACACTGATGTTTTGATATATCAGAATCAACAATCAGAATGCTCCACTATAGGACAATAGACATACTTAGACATGATCTACTTTTTAATGAGATAAATCTTACATTGTATTTGGCAGAAGAATTTGTAACATAGTATGAAAAAAATGCCTTCTAACTGGGCATCTTGCATTTTGGGACTTTAGAATGTTGTGACCCACTAAGATAGAAGCCTACCCCTCACGTATCCCACATTAGACTTCTAACATTCCGCATTCAAGTTCTCATTCCATGAACAAAGCAATCCACACCATGAATAAATCTTGATCTCTCCCAACCCTATCCATTTCCATAAGACTGAATATGAATAGAACACCGCCTCAAGTCCCTCCTAACTTTCCATGTCTACTGCACTTAATCTACTCAATCATAACATCCAGTACAATATAGTTTATTTTACTTATACGCATAACCCTTATAATTCATTATAGACTTATGCTATTTCCATTATTTCCTTTCTCAGGCTTCAGATAGAAAGAAAACTCGCCACTTTGTCTTCTCACATGTCTGAGCAAGTTGGAATATAAACATGTTTTGGGCAGAGGCACTTCCTAGGAAAAATGAGGTAATGCTAAATAGTAATTTCTAAAACAGAGTAATCATGTGAAAACAAATATGGTTCCAAGTTCAGGAATTACGTGCTCCAAGTGACCGAAGCTCCTCCTCCTTATCTGAAGGAAGTACATTGTGTGCCAATCTCAAAAAGAGATCAATAATCTCTAGGGCGTCCCAATACCTTTTCAAGGATGCCAAGGCCTTAGACAGCTGTCAAATATTGAATTAAGAAGAATCAGACAGTGTAAGAGAAGAAAGATATTTTACAGCAGCTAGAAAAGCAATTTTTTAATGACCAACAAAAGAATAATACTTTACCAAAAAAAAAAACAAAGAAATAATAAGTTTTCACAAATAACTTTCAAGGGAAGTTCAGGAGTCAAATTTTAATGAAAGATAAGCAATGAACTAGAAATGAAGAAAATCACATCGACTATAAGAAGATGATGCTGCTCATCTTTCCAAATATTCTGCAAGGGGGGTTCTCTCATGGTTTCTTGTGGGCGATCTTCCTACAAAAATGACAAATTAGTTTAGTTTGCACAAGTGAAGCTACTACATACATCTTTCATGTAAGAACCGATCAAACAGACGCTACCAGTTGATCATCATCTGAATGATCACTGCACCAATCGACTCCTGATGCAACAGCGGCAGCTTTTTTTTCTTCCTTCAGTGTTGCCCTCTTTTGAAGCAACCTTCTGGCTCTAACAGCCTTTGACCTGATTCAAAGTGGTTTACATGAAACGGTGCATCACAGGATTTTGGCAAATGGTAAGTACTTATGAAAGTAACAACAGCAAAAGTCAGCTGCCACACTTTGACAACAAATTGATTCATTAGTAGAACTAGTTATGCAGTACATGCCCCCCAAGAGAGGATTTTGGGGGGGGGGGATGGGATCTCCATCAGTAATAGTGAAAATCACAAGGAATTGAGTTATGTCCAACATAAATCTAAGAGGTACTTCACAAAATATCAGCAGTCTTGCAAGGACCTGTTCATCCAGCATGATACTAGCTAGGTGGCTATCAAAGATTAACCACAGGGTGATACAATTTGTGTAGCAATCCACATGTGTGGACCGGTAGGCGACCAACCCTTAGGCCATGGGAATTAGTCCATCATGAGGAATGAGATATGCACAATAGAGCAAATCAAGCAATTGTATTAAATTACATGGGCCCTTTCATCAACAGACAGATGGGCAAATTATGTAGCGATACTGGTATTTTTAGCTTCATCTTGACACCCAATGAGCATGGTAATGTATCAGAACATTCAGTAAAAAGTTTGAATCCCTTGAAAGTTGCACCAGAAAGGGGATGATTGTCCAAAACCCACAAATTTTTAACATGAAGTGCAACAGGGTTGCAGTGCTGGACTATAAAAAACAAGCATGCGACATTTTCTGTGAACTCAGCAGGCAAATTGTTGGTCAAGAAGAAGGTGGCGATCAAATTGGTTCAGTCATTTGATCAGTGGAACCCAAACTATATACCCCGAATCAAATTCTCCCATAAACTTCACAGATTTTTCTGTATCTGAGAGTTCCGATAGAAGACATGACCCAGACTAGCAGCTCGAACAGTCCAAAGCAGTATAATGAAACAGTGCAGCATACCCAGCCCAGGATTTATGTAATCCCAGCATCCAACACAGACACAAGATCAAAAGCCAGCATGAGTATGGGTCATTTGGAGTGCTGCACTTGTCAATCTTAGATCAGTTCTTAATTAATTTCAATTGTCACAAACTTCATGAACCAATCTAGTGCGGATTACAGATAAAGAGTGCAGTAAGTATCACCAGTACTTTGGGCATCATTTGAACATAACATTTCTTTCTTCCATCATCTAGTTTACAATTGATCATCTCCCATTCTGCTATAGTCTATGAGTAGGACAATCAAAACCTGTAACCAGACTTAACAGTCACATGCCAATGCCATGAACAAAAAGTTAAATGCCTAAGAATGATAGACTTCCAGGAGAAGGTCTACACCAACACAATTATATGCCCTAAGCCAGAAGCTGGATAGTTGAGACTCTATAGCACTCAGAGATATCACTATCAGAGATATTAAACAATCAATTTTCGAGATGGATGGCCCAAATGAAACTTATACATAATAACTAAAGTAATACTTGTGAGATAGGTATTTATACTCACAGTTCTGAGCTGGGAGCAAGTGGCCGGAAGCCAGAAAATACGTTATCATTCTGCTGATCATCCAGAATTTTGGCTCTTTCAAAGAGAACTCTTCTCGGGAGTCTTTTTTTTGTTTTAACCTTCCTCAGCAACATTTATTTGAAAGGGAAAAAGGCAATGCAATAAGCAATACACTCTAACATGAAAGGTCACCAGCGCTTCACATGCATCAATTAAATATGTGAAAGAAAAAAAAAGGGACAAAGCAAATCGGTGAAGAGAGGCAGAAAAATATAATAGATTTCATTTGTAAAGAAAATATACAAAAAAGATGACAGTTCATAAGAAAGTGGCGATTAATATTGTTGATCCAACATCAAGGAGAAAAGATCCCCTAACATTCCCCAGAACAGGAAAGGGACAGAGAAGAAGTCTTACCTTCTGCCGAAGAGTTTCGATATAAAGTGACTCACGAACCAGAGGTAAGATTGCATCAACAAAATCCTTAATCATTCCTTTTGCTCTATATATGCTGCAAAGCTTTAACCTCACTTTTCCATCATCCCACCATGGTCTATGATTATCAGAATCCACATCCCCTGAGCCTACAGATGAATAAAAACATTACCAAGGACTATTTAATGTAAGACCAAACCACCACAATGAGCACAACAATCATAAATTGATTGATACCTGAATTTTCAGGAGGAGATAGCAGTGAAATGGTCTCATCTACTCTATCATCTTCAAGGAGCAGTGAAGCTAATGTTAGGCGGGCACCAACATTGTCCTCAAGTAGATGCAAACCTGAACTGGCACATGAATCAGTTGCAGAACAACACATTTGTTTCAATCATGCAGACATGACAGATGTTGGCATGTTAACCACTGAGCACTGTAGAATTACGAAGTCCACATTATCAACTGGATTTCTTTGAATAATATGTACAGCAAACCTACATTGACAAACATGTGACTCAAAACTCCGATCCAACTCATTCCTCTCCTTTGTAAAACCTAAAAAATTTCTCTAAATGATATGTAACTAATTATGGATTACTGAGGACTAATATCTCCGGGGAGAAAAAACTACCCTCATGAAATACTCACTTAAGGAATAAGCTCAATGAAAACCAGCTTAATTGCACATTGCAAAAGAAATAATATTCCACAACCTATTCCATAAGCAAAACAACTTTACTTCCATTGTGCACCACCAAAGTGTATGTACTTGTTTGTCCTTTATTTCTATGTTATTACAAATCAACGATATAGCGTCAAAATCAATTATGTTTTACCTCTATAGAAAGCTGAAATTGCATGTGCCCTCATTTTCAATGCTTGATAACACTGAGCAATCTTCAGATGGTAAGATCCCTGAGAGAGAGGTAGAGGAGAAAATCACAACTATAAGAAGCGTATGGTATTAAGCAATCAATAGGCAACAAAGACATATCATAATGTGAAGACAATGAAAGACAATCATTGACCACTGTCATTTTGTGCAGTTCACTCAGTCAAGTAACAATAAAGAAATGGTATTATATACTTCAAAGAGATGACAATATCGGAAACACACAACTAAGTCTAGATCACTTCTAAGGCATCCAACAGAATACAGAGAACCTCCACAAACAACGTGATAGGGACCCAATGGGTATAAAAGAACACAAGCTCTAACTCCAAACTTTACAAATGTAGTGAGTAAAAATAGTTTTGAGGGTAATCCTCTCCACCCATACCAACTCTACATTGTTATACATGGTTACTTTCAAGATAACTTATGAAATATGAGAAAACATATATTAAATGAACATGATTTTATTTAAATTAATACTTCACTGAGATGTTCAACTAAATCACACTGATTTAGTGCCAAAAGGCAATGAACAGAAAAGCTTAAAACGATACTCTTCAACTCTCTCTACCACAACCGTTAAGTTTTGCTCTGGTGAATTTCTGATGCTTCTTTCCCTATCTTCCTGTCAACTCATCTTGCATTAAACTTTAAACCATTACACCAAAATACTGGATGCAGTGACCTTCTCCCCTACTTTAGGACTTGGGATGAGACAGATGATGAGGGCAGCTTTTACAGTTCTTTGCTGAATTTTTTGCAAAGTTAGCTTTTTACAGTACATATAATGGTGTCTGAATTTGCCAGACAAAATTGAAACAAGGCACTGTAGTCAATCTGTGGAAATGGACATTTTTTTCTGGTTCCAAGTATCTAAAGAGATATTGTTCATTGGGCAGGTCTCTACCCACAGCGGAACCACATATGCATAGTCACTTAAAGAAGTAGTCTATAGAGGGGAAGAGAACAATATCCACGATTCAGAAAAACTAAAAATGGCACTCCAAAGAAGCATAGGACTAAAAACATTCTGTGATACTTTTGTCAAAAAGAGAATTAAAAAAAGGACCAGTTTTCCTTACGCTATTCTCTAAATTTCCCTCCAGCATCTGATAAAACTTTAATGCGCAGTCAAAATGCTCAAGACTCATATAGGTATCTGCTATTTCAGTAATCAGGTCTGCACAGTCACACGAGCTCGCCTTCTGCAAAAAGCTGAAGAGAGTCTGCAAAACAGTGAAAGTACCAACAATCATTAGTAATACAGAAATACCCATATAAGCACATGACCATAGTCCACTGGCCTAATCCAAATGTAAAAAATAGGATGTGAAGCAGGATTAATTTCCAAACTGCTGAAACTAATTAACATTTAGAAAAAAAAAAAGAAGTAGAGTAAGCAAGTAAAACCAATGCCACAGAAAAATGGTAAGATGCAAAACTGAAAGACTTGAGGAAACAAACTGTTGCTCCTTTTTGATGATTAGAGTCGGAGATCATTTAGAAACGCTCGGCTACAAAGTGCCACTGATGCTGTCCACAAGTTATTAATCACCAACAAATCTGCAACTGCAATATGCCCTAAATTGCTACAGTAAGAGTCCCTAAGTAAGTCTTCTTATAGTCAGTCCACCTTTCTGCAAAGGACTACAAACATTGTGCCCACAGAAACCTGGTACTAGAAAGAAACCGACAGGTACACTGTTCAGATAGAAAGCAAATTTTCACACTACAAAGAGAACCACGAATCCACTTCTTCCATTCTCACCCAAAACCAAGGATATCCAGTATAAAACTCTGATAAACATGCTCAGAAGATCTTCCAATTATTGATTTAGACTAGTACTCACTAGCAAACCCATTAGCAATCAAAACGGCACCCAAAATGTGTCTTTGGTTTATTAATGCATTGTGATATAGGGAAGAACATCTATGCCTTGACCTACTACAGCCTATTTGCCAAAACCGATGTGATCCGCTTGTATATGCCACCCCACTAAACTAATGAATCTAAAAATTTCAAATCGCAGCAAGTGCGGCCTTGGATATTAATGCAGTCAAGAAGCAGTGGAACTTGTTCCCCAAAGTACAAAAACGACAGCATCCAATCCATCATCTTTGAGCACCCTTCATCAGGCTTATATCAGACCAAATTTAAATCCATTAGGTCCAAGGATGTTTGAATACTGCAAACAACAGCGTCAACATGCTCCAAGAATAACTCAATTATGTAGTAGAAGCGCAAGTCAAAAAGGCAGTGGAATGGACAAAGCCTGAGAGAACTTGAATATTTGAATATCATAGACGACACAGTATTAGAACGAGCACAATGATAACATTTGATCAACACAGGCCTTTGGCATTAATGTAAGCAAGAAATGAGCATCTGTTGTAGAGAAAGCAACCCCCGCAATTGTAATAGGATTACCAAAAGATAGACAAAAAATTAGCAAAAAAAGAAAAAAAGCAATAGCCATTGTACCTCTGCCTTCTCTGAATTTCCGAGATGAAGATGACAAATTCCTTCTTTCACAACCAAATTTGCAGGGAGTGGCTTTTTCTGGCTGTGAGAATGTAAAAGCTGAATAGCTTTATCATATGCATTATTTTCCATGTATATCGTGGCTAGCAGATCAACCACGCTCAAATCAGCTTCAGATGGATAACTGTTTACATATTCAACCAAAATGCTGATAGCATGCTCAAGCTGGCCACATCTAAGGTACAACTGAAAAGTAAAGTAAGAAACTGTTACATTTCTAGAAAAACATATGTCTACATAAGAACAATGTTCCCCAAAAGCACAACCTCACAGAATATTAGCGAGACACTGTGTCCATAACAGATTTTATAGAATGCATAAAATAAACAAAAGTTGATAAATAATTATTCATCATAATTGTAATCATACAGGGAGTGACACTATCTGACGCTTCATCTTGTAATCTATGGTCATTGTCCCACCATAAATTTGCTCAAAAATCAACAATTTAATCAAGACTTCTTTGGTGACCAAATTAAAGCTTAAACAAAAGTGTTCATAAACACTGTCTAGATATTTGTCTAAAGAAAATAGAATGCTTTCTAGGAAGAAGAATCGACATCAGCAGTGACTCTCAATGGAAAGGAACAAGATGGTCATTGACCAACAAACTATCATCACATGGGAAAAACTAGCAAGTAACTATATCTACTGCAAATGCTACTCCAAGCTTCAAGAAACAACCAGATAGTGAGAGAAAAACCTACTAGGAGACCTCTTCAATTATAACATCTGATATTAAATTCATGAGTAAAGGAAATCAGCACAATGTGAAGCAAAATGTACAGAAGACTAGATCCCCCATCTGATCGAACCATACATATATCCCAGAAACAGTTTCCTTATGTGATGGTTGTACCAAAAACTTTTTGAGTTTAGTCTTCACCACGAACTAACCTCCTCAATGAAATGATGGAAAGTTTAGATCCTGGACCAACTATTGCAAACATCAGACTTGCATATCATGCAACTCATGTGCAACTCGCGCAACTCTGCATGATATTTTGAAAAGTACCTTACACATACAACCTATCCTCACCCTCGAGTAGAAAGTCGCAATTGCCCTTGAATTAACAAGATATAAGTTTTCTACTCCAATGTGCACAAGATGCATGCCCTAGATGCACACCAATGCACAAACTAACCATCCATCACCATGTAAATACAGCCCAGGAAGCCTGACTTTCATAAAGTACATAAACCATCAAATTAGCACCAGAAAGTAAAAACAACCCATACAAATTAACCAAACAAAATAAAAGCCCAAAAGATAGATACTAAAATACCTATTATTTTAATAACCGACAAGGGTTCATTTCAATTAACGAGTCTATTTCCAAGCACATGAATCAAGAATTTATCTTATGAGAAATGTCTCATCTGAGACAAGTTAGAAACCTTTGCCCCAGTCTGGAGAGCTTCAATATCCTCAGGACATATCTTTTGTATCTGTTCAAACAACTCCGCAGCCTTTTGATAATCTCCAAGGTTTGAATGCAGTGATGCTTGGTGAAACAGTAGAGAAACATCTTTTGGGTCTGCTGTGATGGCTTTAGAGAGGCAATACCTTGCCTGACCATTGTTACCTTGTTCTCTGTGTACAGAAGAGCAGGAAATCAATAACACCACAATTAAAGCAAAACATTACCACAGAGACCCTAAAGGCACACAGATTTATAGATAACAGAGGTCGATTGTTCTCAATGTCACTAGGTACATGAGGCGTCAAATCAAATCACGTCATTAGCACTTTCAAGACATACATCAAAATTTGATGCCAAGAAAAAAATTGTATTCAGCCTTTCTGAATGACAATATTTTCACCTGGTTGACTTCTCACCAATGGCTGCAGTAGTCAAGCCAACACCATTGTGTTCACTTTAACCACCCCCTCCACCGCATTACTTACCTCCAAGGTAAAACATTCCCCTACCAATCTTTTGAATCCCCCAGCTTGGAAAGATTGCCACTCCAATAATTAATTGCGTTTTTGCTGGCCTTTAATTTATTGCATTGTTTTTAGTTTTAACACTAGACATGCAACCTTTTTTTTTTGGGGGGGGGTGGGCTTTCGACACCCAAAATCTTCAAAAGCTTATAAATACCAGCATGCAAAGTTACCTCAAATTTTAATAATCTTTTACAAATCAATATATTATCTTTGTTTTGAAAGGAAACTCAAATGTTGCCCATAAGGCCTTGTTAGTCTAAAAATAGTTAAGTCTAAGTATCCATCCCAGCATCAGCAAAGAACTTCAACAGATGTACTCATATACATAAGTATACTGACCAGGTACAAGCCATACTATGCAATGAATTGATGAAAATAGTGACGACCAAAAGCTTACAAGGACCGGGTGAAGAGACGCTTCCACATTGAAGAATCTTTTGGCTTAAGATGTGCAGCAATCATGTAAAAGTCCACTGCTTTTTTGTCATTGCCAAGATCATCATAAATCCTTCCTAATGTATCATATGGATCAGGCAAATTTGGTGCTAGCCTGACCACTTGACTTGATATTGATATGCCCTGAAATTTTGAAAAAAGAAAACAAGCCAAATAAGTATGTTGATTAAATCAATCTGCAGAACCATAAGGCTGCAACCATCCCACAAAAGATAGAACATGTCCTCACCCACATAATGTATGCAAAAGATGAAAAATAGAATGTAGAAAAGGTCTGGCAGTGAACAACTTCAGCTTACATAAAATATGAGCAGTAATCTCAAAAGAGGTTACCTGATGACATACTCTATGTTAAAGGACCAAAAGACTAATTGACTCAACTTTACAGAGAACCAAAGGAGACATGACATAATTTTCCCCACAAACTTTTAAGAAAGATCAAAGGAATTAATTATAATAAAGCTGGAGAGAGTTTAATGTACTTTTGTAATTTGAGACTTGCAGAAGTCAAATAAGCTTGAAAAGAAGATTAGCAATATTATTGTAAAACCTGACAGCTAAAGAGACTTATGAACAAATTCAACATGCATGCAGACAGGGCATCAACAATTGGATATATTTCCTTAACAGATTATTGCATAAAATCCTACAAAATGTCCATCAAAAGATAGTTGCTCCGATCAATAGTAAAATGCCATGACCTTCACAGGATTTTATGAACAGATAATAAAAGGATTCTCTCTAGAACTTACCTCATCATAATTACCACGGGCGTAGTGAAGAGTTGCATCACCGAGCATTCGTGTGATTTCTGAACTAAGCTTATTTCTTGACCCTTTTCTCCTACCCCTCTTCTTAGTCTGCATGACGATAAAAACAAATTACATGCACCAATCTCTTTATTATCCACAGTAGTATTGCCTGGATGGCCCTCAACTCTGGGTAGTTGAACATTTAATAGAACTTCAGCAAGATAGATAATTTGGTTGCAGCCATATGAGAAGTAGCCACTAGAGGCAAATGCAACCATTCCAGCATAAGAATATCAATATTGACTACAATAATGATAATACCATCCATCATGTCCCTCAAAAAACAAGATACAAGATGCAATTCCTCAAAGATACATTCCATTATGGACTAAGTCAAAACACACAATCCCTATTTTGCCAAAAAAACAACAATAAACTCAATAATCAGAAACACCACAATTGCATCGGTGTTAGACTATACATATAGGACCTCCCCAAAGATTAAGCACCAACTGGATGCTAGCATAATATCTCCCCACTCTCAAAATTCACTGAAAATTCTTCTACCTATTATTGATCCCATTTCATCTAAATTTAAATAATCTCCAGTGTGCATTTGCTTTTACATGAATTAGATTTAAATTTTCACTAATTGAATGTCAATTCCAGTGATAAACCCAACCTTTTTTGATTTTCTACGTGAACCATAGTTCATTGCTTCCATAATCTCCTCAAAGGTCGCTCCGGGATTGTCCTCCACCCGAGCCTTCTTCGCACATCTTTCCAAAACACTGCACAAGAAGGAAGACAGTCAGTAACATAAGCACAAATCATGGCAAAATTCAGTAACATCCAGCCCAAACAAAATGAAAATCTCCATACATTTGAGAGCTATCAAGGCCTTTCTGTTTCTTCTCGGCCAATGCTTCATACTCAAGGCGCTCAAATTGCTGGTAAGGTTGGAGTCCAGAATCGTCGTCTTTCGTGAAATCTAGTGGGTCCATTCCACTTCCGAATTGGAAAACATACTCACCATCACCATCGCCATCACCATCACAATCATCATCATCTTCTTCTTCTTCTCCCCCCTCCTCCTCCTCTTCCTGCAACCCCTCCCCTTCTTCATGCTTTTCTTCTTCAGTCAGTACTGGTTCTCCTACTGTGGCCTGACCATCTTCGACCTCCACACCGACCGCACCCTCATCTTCCATAGAAGTTACCAGAATCCCCTCACTATCCATCTTGACTGTATAAAACAATCCAAAGAGAAACATAATCACATCAACAGAATCCCCAAAAACAAGGCCTAATATCAACACATACAACAACAACAAAAAGAGAAAAAGAAAAAACTAATCTTTACTGTGAATTTCAATTTCAGCACCACTTTTGAAATTTACCCACTAAATTCCTTAACTAAAATACTCGTTTACATTCAAGCCCAGTGCCACCGACCGTTTACAATGAAGATCAGTCTGCTTATGCAAGTGGCCAGCATACACCACCAAACATACAATAATCACCCGTCGGAGGATTACAGGGGCGGGAGAGGGACTCACAATGAAGGTGGCCGGAGCTTAGAGGGACGGGGCCGCCGCCGTTCGACCCCCGCGCCGGCTACGACCGCCGGTTCAGAGCGGAAGTCGAGAGATTTCTGGAGAAAAAAAGATCGGACCCAGTAGCGAGCTTGGTTTGGGATGATTTGGCGACCGATTCTGATGAGCCTCTCGGGGCGGGCCGGCCGGAGCGCCGCCGGGTCGTCCGTCGCCGCCGCCGCTCGCCGGCGGGGTTTCAGGCGGAGCTGCTGGCGGTGGGGTGGCGGAAACAGGAAAGCGGAAAATCGAAGGAGAGAGAAGGAGGGAAAGTGAAAAGGGGAAAAACCAGAAATTGGAAACCTCTGTTTGTATTCTTTTTTTAATCTTTTTTTGTATAAAAAATAGATTTTGCCTTTTATTTTATTTTCTAAATTTTACGCCGCATGTAATTTTGCTTTTAGGTAACATTTCATTAACATGTAAATTTCTATATGATTGTTTGGTGACCTTCTAGTTAATCGCGTAATTTCTACACCCTTCTTTTAATCAATTTATCAACATAGATATACATATTTATCATGTTCCGCACCTCTAATAAATCCTCTTATTCACTTTTTTTTATAATTTGTTCTATTCGTCATTTGTTTTTAGAAGAGATAAAGGAAAGTATTATAACTCTTAGTGCCCAATCTTTATGAACAATCATTTGTCATAGTTTTTTATATTAACTACTTTAATAATTTTGACAACTTAGTTTACCAAAGAAATTTAACATGACATTGTTGTAAATAATCATGACGCAATTCTGGCCAATCACCTAAATGGATGACTAGTTGTGGCATAAGTGATCTAGTTCTTGGTACTAACAATTTTCAGATTGTGATGATGCACAATTTATGTTTCAAATGACATTGTTGAATGATTGATTTTCCTTAATTGAGACATTTTTACAAAACTCCTAGCTTTAGTATTTAATCTCAAGATAGAGGAAAATAAGACAAGAAGCAAAAGAGAAGCTAAGGATGAGAGGTGAAGAAAATTTTCCTCACTTCCTTTTTTGGCTTTCTTTTTAAGGAAAGCAACTAGATCTTTGCAATTTTAAATGAAATTATTCGGAATGCAAGGGTGTGTGTGTTTGCTCCATGATTTTGGTTGAGTCTTAACAAAGCAAAGAAAAAAGGTGGGAAAACAAGAATATTTGCTTTGTAATTTTTGCTTTTGGTTGACAACATTATTTATCAAATTTTTAATTTCACTATTGCTGAGACTTTACGACCAACTAATTTTTTAAAAGATTATTTCAGTGCCAATTTTTTTTTAAAAAAAATGATATTTCAATTCTAGACTTATTATACGAATTTCAATTTAATCCTAAATCCTTACATTGAACCTTTAAGTAAAAATGCAATCAAGTCCACTCACTCAAATCTCACTTGAAATTGCTAACGCGGCAGTATAATCATCCCGAATCATCTTGCATGTCATAGAGAGTAATCTAATGTAAATAATTTTAGATAAAACTGCATTGTTTTGCTTAATTTCACGAATATTTTGTTTCACGTGATACAATATTTGGTTTTGCCCCATATTTATTACGGATTTGTAGTTCCTAGTTTGTTAATTCACGTGTCACTCTCAATTCAGTCTGCATGTGAGAGTGGATATTCAGATATATTATATCGCTTGTCTATGGGGTTTTAATGGGACTTATATCTAAGTAGTCTATCTTTCCAAAAACTCAAAATAATATAACGGTATTTATGGCAAAGAAGAAAATGAGTTTATTAAAAGCAGCACCTTTCCAAAATCTCCTCATTTTCAAAAAAACTTGAAGGATGTTGATATGTTGACGAATATTACCAAAAAAATGTGTTTATTTTCCCCTCCTTATCCAATCTGTCGAAAAATTATAAGGATGGGGAAAATCATCGATAAAGTCTTCAACCTATTAAAATTTTATCAATTCAGTCATATATCTTTCAATTATATTAATTGAGTTTTCAACCTTTCCAAGTTTTTGCCACATGAATTCATTTGCCCAATTTTGGCCGTAAATCATTAATATAAACATTGGCCTTTTCTTTTCTTATCCTTTTCTTTTTTATATTCTTTTTTTATCGTGGCGGCGAGGGTGGCCAAGCACAATAAAATAAAAAGTAAAGAAGAAAAAGAGAAGCAAATGAAAAATATAATTTTTTTAAATAAAGAAATTAAAATATTATTAAGAATTCTCCACAACCCTCGCTAGCCACTAAAAAAAGAAGAAGGAAAAGATAAGAAAAGAAAAAAATGAAAAAGAAAAGGTTTGCATCCATATCATCGATTTCTACCCAAAAGTGATTGGATAAATTCAATTGATAAAACGTGAAAAAATTAATGATTCAATTGGTATAATTAAAAGGGTTAGATTAAATTGGTAAAAGTGTAAGAGGTTATAACTTTTTTGATAATTTTCCCTAAGGACAAGCATCATCCATTATGCTTATTTGATGAAAATTACCACATAGAATTACTTACTGCTAATATCTCTTTTTGGCAATGGGCAAAATATTCAATACCCGTACACAACAAAAGGAAGATATTAAATTTGTAAATTTCCTTTGATGTTGTAAATTTTCTCTCCAGGAATTGAGACTTATTGATAGCCTGCTATATCAGCATTTTAATGCACAAATGGTAGTAACCCTACATTTTGCCAGCGGCAACAACGTTCATAGATTGGAATCGATCATGCATTTTGAATGGAGATGATACGAGGAAGATTTAAATTCAAGTTCAATAACTAAGGTAGATTACTAACAATTATCTGATTATTTCATTTACGACCATAGCTATTTGCTTTATCTAACTCGTGAAATCTTATATCTATATCCATATTCATCTCTATTTACAAAAAATATAATGTCTATTGTCGCCGATTCTGTAGATCTTTGTGAAAATCTAGTACATATAGGCCTATAATGCATGTACATATTTTAAATGAACTTGACCTTATCTCCTCCACTACGTGAACATGAGGATTGAGTTGATGACACGGTTACAGATGTGATGCGAAGTTAACGTTTTTAAGCCAAAAGCACTATTGACCACACTTTTTGCTTTCTAAAATTATTTTTGCTATAAGCAATATCATTCATTGAGTAACCTTTCACTTTTTTTTTCACGCATATATAACGACCTTCTGTCTCATTTTTCTTAATTGCCAATATGATTTAGAATGATTTAGGAATGCTATCATCATTATGTACACTTTCAACCTATATTTTTAGGTATATGATGGTTCTCATCTTAATCCTAAATGATCTTTACTAAATGAATTACTAATAACATTTACCGTACCATTTAAAATTAAGTTGCATGCACACATGAGAACTAGTCTTAAATACATAATAAATGCTTCTATCCTTTTTTAAATTAATGTGTGGTTTTAGTTGTTAAAAAAAAAGTGAAGTAGTCAATGATTGTTTTCTTTTTAGATTAGAATTTGGATATCTATATGTGACGCCACAGAATATTACGACTAATGTGGTTTTCCAATTCTTTCCAATTTTTAAGCATGCGAAAATGTATTTAGACCAATAATAACCTAAGACATACAAAATTCAGAGAATGCATGCAAGAAGATAAAACTAGGCAACTTCATTTCCTTTTTATTTATATACTTTTGGCGACCTAAGTCGGGTATAATAGGGATTGACCAAAAATGCTCATACTTCGGATTGTGCCAAATTTCACTAACCGTATCACTCCACCACAATACCGTCTATCTACAAGGTCGCCTACATGTCCCAAACCCCACAGCTTGGTCTTTCCAAAAATATTATCCTCGTCCTCCAACCCTCGTCTAACTCAACCAAGTTATCTCTATCGCAACCATCGTCCAAGAGTGGGAGTGGTCCCACCATATGCCCACCGATCCGGGCATAGACGACAACAAACCCGATCAACACCGGGTCCGATGAGAGGCCAACGTTGACTGTTAGTATTTGCGATGACCCAAATGAAAGCGGTATTAGGAAAGTCGGGGTCGTGCAGCTCAATCTAGTTTCACATGAAATCTATCAAGGCATCGTGTAGAGGGTAATGGGGGGCACAAATAGTAGAGGCATGTCTATTGAGTTGAAAGATAATTATCCACTAAAAGTGAGTATAAAACTTAGCAAGCAAACTACCAACCAATCTATGCTACATATCTCAATAACGGCACATGCGAGGAAGTTTAGACATACAATATAGAAGATTGTTTTAAGATCAACTTGCTTGAGAACCTTTGTCAAAATCAGGATAGCAAGTGAAAAACATTTTCTTTGAAACCAGTAAAGCTCAAATGAAATCTAAAAACCGTTCGAGATATTCGATGGGCAACAAGGAAAAGAAAGCAATCGGCGTGGATTCCCGGTATATTATACATGCCCAACTATTTGGGGAAGAAAATAAGAGAGGCAGCAGATGGTGCTGATATCTTGTGGCGAATTTCGTGAAAGAGGGAAAGATATCCATCTTGGCAAGCTGGACTCCATTGAATATTTACGTGATCCGAAGAATATATTTTGAAGATCAAGTTTCCAAGAGAAGCACAGGATATCGGCTATTTAAGGAGCACACGTGGACAGAAAAGAGGGAGGCCACCAAAAAATTGAGACACGACCACAAACCTGAGAAAAGCATGGACCCGACGTGAGATTGAAAGAGAAAAAAATTTAGAGAGCACTCGTTGGGGGAGGAGAAGTCAAAAAAAGGGAACACTTCTCTGCAGGCTTCTGACATGCGTGTGCCCAGGATACCCACGCAATCGACATACGCACGAAGACTCTTTCCTTTGGTCCCTCTAGACAACGCCCCTGCTTTCCTGTCCAAGTCACGGCGATCCCTACATCCCAATCAAGTCTCGACGCTCCTGTTCATCCGAGTTGCTGCCTCACTACCCGAGCCAACGCGAGCCGACACTACTGCTTGCTGCCTGCGACGCCAGCATCTCCATCGCTGCCGCAAGCCCAAGCCCGCAGCTGTTCTCGTTGCTCCATAAACATGCTGACCACCCACCCCTGCTACTTATGCTGAACTGAGAAGACCCGCATCGTGACGACAAAATTATTCGTGATCTTGCACCGAAAAAACCTTGAATTGTTTTGTGCCCCTGCAGGTCAAAGAGAATAACTCCAAACGGCGGTCAAATTGACCTTTGGTGAAGATTGCATTAAAATATAATAATTGGAGGCAATCCAAGGAGGGGACGTTCAGCAAACAAGAAAAGCAAATAAGAAAATTCACTTGAAGACTCTCAGTTGTGTTCAACAACACCGACGTAGCCGTCACCGAGCCAAGAGCCCCCTCCACCATTGAGTGCCACAACCCTTTCTCGGTCATCTGTCGAGCCGATTCCATTGAGTTCAAATTTGGCAATATTACTTGCGAAATTAGGTAATTATCTTATCTAGATTTGATTTAGATATTTTACTGTCTAATATATGTTTATTAGTATCTAATATGCATATTTATAAGCGATAGACATATCTCCCAATTAGGATTTATTGCCAATCTGCAACCGTACGTCAATTTTTTATTCCATCTATAAGGTTTTAGATGGAATAATTAATCACGCGAGAATAAAATTGATATTTTGATCTTTAAGGCTTAAGATCAATTTATCGATTTTATTAGCAAAATAATCAAGTTGATTAAATATCGTTTCCAAATTCGAACAATGGATAATATCCTTGATGATCGTGAATGATTTGGTGCTTATCTTGCTTTAATTGTTTTATTTTTCCCCCCCCAAAAAAAAAGAAGATTGCATTTGCATATCATGTAGATTAGAATTGATTTTCTAGATAGAATTGCATGATAGAATAGTTATAATTAGAAAGCATGTTTAGATTATATCTAGGTTAGATGGTATCTTGGAATTAAATTGCATGTTGAGATAAATTTCTAAGTTAAGATAGGATTCAAATTAGTCTATTTCCTAACTTAAAATAGATAATATCTCACTTTAGGTAGATTTTTATTATTAGTAATTTTTAATTACGAATTTTAATTAAAAATACAAAAAAATATCATGCGCATATAAAATTAGATTCATGAAATGCATGACATTTAGTGATTGTTGCTAGGTCAATTTAATTAGAAATTGCCCGTCATTAGAATTAGGTCATTTGGTTAAATTGCATTGCACATAGATTAGATTTTCTTAAACAAGAGAAAATCCTTAAAAAAGATTGAGTGACTGCGTGTTAATTAAGAATCATATCTAGGACTTTTAATATGAATTTTTGAGCTAACATTGCAAATGCTTTCGTTGCTACGAGGTAAGTCTCATAATTTATTTATTACTTTCTTGGGTATTAAATTGGTGGTTTGCGCACCCTCATATGTTAGGAAAGTAAATTAAAATCGATTCAAGTTGCTTGCAAATTTTTTTTTTTTTAATCAACCCACCAAAAATAGAATAGTGGCGACTCCTAGCTGATAATCTTTTGCATGCTAAATACCTAAGTCACGAATTGGTATGGGCTTGAGAGATCCCGAGCTAAGTTTAGACTTAGTAGTCCATTAGCCAAACCCTAGGTGGTGCACCCTAGGTTAGGTCGCGACAATCATATTTATTATGAATTAGCTGCCACCATCCTTCAGAGAACTCTGTTACCCCCTTGGGCATCTCACACTCATTTAGCATGACGAGAACATCTGGGGGAACCGTTTTACACTCCTTAGGCATGGGAAGGTACACATTTACCCCTCTAGGCATCCCTACTACAACTCAGGCATCGTCACCCCAAAGAGCGATGGCATTCCCAAATCACACACTCATTCCATAGTGCAGCTATTCGATAATTCAATTTAAACATGCCATCCACTAAGTTAATGTACAAGAACAGTTCAGTGTCTACCATCAACTATCATTTATAAGCCAGAGAAATGATACAAACATTTAGTCAGTAACACCAGTTCAAAAGGATGGTTTACAAAAGGGAGTTTAGCCAAGATCGACAAAAAAAGGGTAGCTCACTTGTCTATAGAAATCAAGGGCCTTCGCCAAGCAAATTAGTTCCAAAATTCATGAAAACTTTAACACGACGTGGATGAGACTTCGGGGAATATTTTCATGAAGAACTCAAAACCCGGTTCAACTTGTATGGGTCCAATAATTTTATATACTTCAGATCAAAACAGGGTGAATTTCCATAAAAAAAAAACGGATTTGAAATTGGGCTTATCGAAAGCTTAAATGAGTTCCAAAAATCATGGGAAAATTATACGTGGTCTAAAACTTTCATGAAGGACACGAATCTAAATCTTGTGTAAAATTTTTTGTAGAAAATGGAAACTAAGTAAAGGTCCCATAATTGTTTATGAAGATAGATTCAGACCCGTGTAGTTTTTCAAATATATTTTGCATGCACGAAGTTCAAAATATCCGAATTAAAGTATGTTGTAAACCAAGTATAACGCAAACTTTCGTGAAGAAAATCTCACCAAATTTGTACCACAAAAATCAGTACAAAATTGGCAAATTCCCTACCTACAGTAAATCGACCCTAAAATAGTTGTAACCTCATGTTTGTCCATAACTCGTGTCATTTAAGCTCAAATCAGCGCACATTACAACATCCAGCATTCCAACAACACATCCTTAGACTCAATGAGCTAAATTTCAACAATACTTGCAATGCACCTTTTTCGAAACCATCGACGAACACAATTAAGCACGAAATCAACTAAGGCAACAATAATTCTAGGAATTCGACCTCAATACACAATCATCAATCTATGTAGCATATACATAATAGTTTAATTACCTCTAGTCCAAAGCAACTATTGACCCGGCTCAAAGGGTCTCGGAAGTCTGAGGTCGTGACTAGCCTTAAGTGGTTTGAGGTCTAGTTGAGGCGAGACAGCAAGCAGTGCATGGGTGTTGCCGGTGAAGTCGCAGCGCTGCGTGCAGTGCATCACTTGCGTAAAACATAAGAGAATTACAAAGAGACGGTAAGAGATGTTGAAGGGCAGAGAGCAAATTTCAGTGAACTGAAGAGGGACGAGTGGTTGTTGCTTCATTTCTATTGCAGTCATCCCTCCCGCTCATGGTCGTCGTTGTTGACTTTCACTACCAGGAAATGTGCAGCTGGGGACAGTGTGTCACTCATTGAATGGGCCCAGTGGCTTGGTGCGGCGTCGCACAAAGGAATGTAGCGGAAGGGAGGAGCAGCTACTAACTTGTAAAGCCATTCCCTCTCCTTCAAGCAGTGCGGCATTGACTCAGCAACGCTAATTCGCACCAATTGGAAGAGTGTCATGCTTTGATGGGGCTAGGTGGCAAGCTCTAGAGATGTTGCGTGGCTGACAAAACATTTCCATAAGTGTTCAATGATTCTGATGAAAGAATTTCCAAGTGATATTCTTGGAGCAATTTGGTTGATCAAGAAGTTCTAAAGGAAACTCTAATACATATCATCAGATGTTACTCATCAAACTCAGAGAACCAGACTCAAAGACTTATCAAGACGTTCTAGTTGCCTATAATTAAGATTGTGTTATGTTATGATAATAAATGACAACGATTGAAAGTCTAATGAGATGTGATCAAATGCTATCAATCAGAACCAGAGTTGTGGTTTAATTATTTCCTTCCTTATGTGTTCTATCAAACGGTTAGGAAGAAGATAATATCCTTGTGCAAGGGTTGGTAGCAATTGGTTGGATTTCCTGCCTTATACATAAGGAGTTCTAAAGGAAAGTATCTCTCAAAGATTTGGATTTCCTGAAATGTTAGACTTGAGGCGAAACATTTTTTCCAAGTTGAAGCACTTGACTTATGGAAACCCAAACTACTGTATGGGCGGCAGAAATTATGGGAAGTATCAACCTTGACGATCCTGAAGGCATAAGATCTTCTCAATCAGATCCATTGGTTAGATAAGTCCTCCAAGAGATATGTCCAACGGTAATATAAGAGAAGATCTCGAAACTGAAGGAATTAGAATTTGCATTAACGAGAATTTAAGCTTTTAATTTCAAAGTCTAAAGAGTGTTTTGTGATCTTTTACATTCGTACGTGTGAGTATCATTGTGTAACTATTTAGAGGTTAAGAGTGTGTGAGAAGTTATACACACGAACTTGAGTGTTCGAGCTCGATCTTATAACCTCTTATCGAAACTTATCGGTGGATTCCAGCCAATTGGGCTGTAATGCGGGAGAGTGGACGTAAGCTTGCAAAAGCTGAACCACTATAATCTTGAGTGTGCAATTCTCTTTCCCTTACTCTTTAATTTTATAATAGAATTGTGCACCGGTAAGATCTGACCACTTCATTAGAAGTTGTTTCATTGCAATATCTATTTAAATTATTATTATTTCCACAAAATCACATATTCACCCCCCTCTCTAGGTGATATTTTAGCCATAACAATTGGTATCAAAGCTCAGTTACCCTTAATTGAAGTGCCTTACTACTTATGAGTTAACAATCTATCTATGGCTAGTAATATTGCACCAGGTCTGATGGAAGGTCAGAATGATACAAGACCTCCGTACTTCGACGGAAAATATTACAACATCTGGAAGAACAAGATGAAAGCATTCATCAGATCCAAGGATCCCTTGGAGTGGGACGTTGTTCTGAAGGGTGTAAATCCTGACACTTCTTCGTCTAAAGAAGAAGGCAAAGAACCTGAAGTCTCAGCCTCATATGATGCGAACGTCAAGAAAAGAGAAGCACTAGATGCTAAAGCTGTTTATTCGTTGTATTGGGCGTTATCTCCATCTAAATATAATTGAATTTCTTCCTGTGAATCAGCGAAAGAAATTTGGGATAGATTGCAAGTGACATACAAAGGAACTGATCGAGTTAAGGAGACGAAGATCAACATTCTTCTCCAACAATATGAAGCTTTTAAAATGAAACCTGAAGTAACAGTAATTGACATGTTCAGTAGATTTACTGACATTGTCAACGGATTGGCGTATCAAGGGCAACCTGTATCAGATTCTATGAAAGTGAACAAGATTCTTTGAGGACTGTCAAAAGAATGGAAAAACATTAAGACGTCCATTCGGGAAACTCAAAGGATATCACTTCTCTCCATGGATGAACTCGTGGGAACACTCCAATCCTATGAAGAAGAACGACTAAATGAGGAAGATCATGAAGGTAAGAAATTGATTGCCTTTGTTGAAAGAGAGAGTATTCTACGTAATATATTCTCTTAATCAAAAAAGGATTACAAGAACACATACATACATACATACATACATACATACATACATACATACATACATACATACATACATACATACATATATATGTATGTATGTATGAGTAACCCTCTCAACATAAGATTAACTATTGACTATTTTACCCTTATTATTATTTCCTAACACTCCCTCTCAAGTTGGGATGTAGATATCAAACAATCCCAACTTGTTACATAAAAAATTCACTCTATTTCCTCGTAAAGAATTGGTAAAAATATCTGCAAGCTGATCCTTCGTTCTTGTATGTTGAAGAGTGATCTCTCCTTTCTAAACTTTTTCTCGTATAAAGTGACAATCAACCTCAATATGCTTGGTTCGCTCATGAAAGACGGGATTGTTTAAAAATATGAATAGCTGATTGATTGTCACAATATAATATCGATGGTTCTGATGTTGACATCCCAATTTCTGACAATAACATCCTCAACCAGAGCAATTCACCAGCCACATGTGCCATTGCTCTATATTCTGCTTTTGCACTTGATCGAGAAATCACATGTTGTTTCTTACTCTTCCAGGCAACTAAATTGCCTCCAAAAAAGACACAATAACCCGATGTAGATCTTCTACTAGTAGAACATCCAGCCCAATCCGCATCAGAAAAACTTGTGGTATTCAAGTGGCCATAATTCTTGAAAATGAGTCCTTTATCCAGTGCTCCTTTCAAGTATTTGATAATTCGAAGCACAGCATCCCAGTGAGTAGTCCGAGGAGAACCCATGAATTGGCTTACAACACTAACGGCAAAAAATATATCAGGTCTCGTGACAGTAAGATAATTCAACTTACCAACTACTCTCCGATATTTCATTGGGTCATGTAAGAATTCTCCATCTTCTGCATCAAGTTTCACGTTGGGTTCCAGAGGAGTATCAATCGGTTTTGCTCCAACAAGTCCAACATAATCAAGAATGTCAAGAACATATTTTCTCTAAGTTAAATTTATACCTGTATGTGAGTAGGCAACCTCAATACCTAGGAAATACCGCAAACGTCCCATATCCTTAGTACTAAACTGTGTATGCAAAAATTGTTTGAATCGTTGAATACCATATGAATCACTGCCAGTAATGATAATATCATCCACATATACCACTTGAAGAATACAACTAGCTGAGGAGACAAAATTGAAGATTGAATGGTTTACTTGATAACGCTTTAATCCAAACTTGATAACAGCATCACTAAACTTACTAAACCAAGCATGAGGAGATTGCTTGAGTCCATACAATGCCTTATGTAAATGACATACCAGATTCTCCCCATGAGCAACAAATCTAGGTGGTTGCTCCATATACACCTCTTCAGCCAAATCACCATGTAGGAACGCATTTTTGATGTCTAATTGATGAAGAAACCATCTAAAATGCGCTGCTAGAGAAATAAAGACACGAACAGATGGAATTTTGGTTACAGGAGAAAAAGTGTCATCATAATCAACACCATATATTTGAGTATATCCTTTAGTGACCAACTGTGCCTTCAATCGATCTACGGTGCCATCAGGGTGGACCTTAACCGTGAAAACCCAACGACAACCAACAGGTTGCTTTCCCACATGAAGGGTAGTAAGCTTCCAAGTGCATTTCTCAATGAGTGCTTTCATTTCATCCTCCATGGCTTGTCTTCAACTAGGATGAGCAAGAGCTTCAATAACACTGCTAGGCACAGAAATAGAGGACAAGGACAAGACAAAAGTAGAGAAGGTAGGAGATAAACGATCATAAGACAGAAAGTTGCTAATAGGATGACGAGTATGAAGACAATCCGACAAACTGGAATAAAGTGTATAACGATCCACAAGACGCCTAACACAAGATCGTGTACCTTTTCGAGTAGCAATGGGTTGATCAGGATCAGGATCAGGGGATGGCACTGCAACCCATGAGGGATCAGATGAATCAGGTGATGGCCATACTTCTGTAATGGGAGCTGTTCCTCGTCTATGGTAAGTTTGGTTAGCAAACTGAAATCCTGTTAATGATACTGGAGGAAGTGAGATTGGTGGAGGAATTGGTAAGACACACTTGTCATTGTCAGGAGACACTATAGAGACTGTTTGAGTACTATAGTATGGTTGGTCATCAAAAAAATGTCACATCTGCTGATACAAACACTCGACAACTAGTAGGATTGTAACATTTATAGCCCTTATGAGTTCGAGAGTACCCAACAAAGACACATTTGTCAGCACGAGGAGCCAACTTATCAAGACCTGGAGTCAGAGAATGGATGAAACAAACACATCCAAAGACACGTAGGGGTAATGCAAAGGGATAACAATTTGGATGTAAAATAGAAAAATGTGTCTCCCCCGAAGAAAGAAGTTGGAAGCCGATTAATTAAGAAGCAGGTTGTAAGAACAAAGATGGCCCCAAAATGTTTTCGGAAGATGCATGTGAAACATAAGACAATGAGCAACGTCAAGAAGATGACAATTTTTACGTTCAGCTACACCATTTTGTTGTGGTGTATATGAATAGGAAGTTTGATGAATAATGCCATAGGAATCAAGAAAATGTTGAAAACCAGAGGCAACGGCAAGATACTCTTTGGCATTATCGGACCGTAGAGTTTTCACAGAAGCATTATATTGATTCAGCACCTCAAAATAGAATTGACAAAAGCAATGAAAAATCTCCGGTACAATATTTTATTAAGAACAACCAAGTCATTCGAGAAAAATCATCCACAAATGTAACAAAGTACCGGAAACCGGATGTATCAGAAACATGGCATGAACCCCATATATTTGAATGAACCAACTCAAAGGGACTAGACACACGACTTTGAAAGCGAGAAGGAAAAAAGACTATGATGTTTTCCAAACTGACAAGCTTCACACTCAAAAGTACTCACAGACTCAGACTCCGGAAACAATCGTTGAAGAATGTTTAGCGGTGGATGACTAGCACGACAATGCATCCGATAGACATCAGTGGATGTGTGCTTCATAGCTACTGCAGCTATCACCTTTTTGTCTAGATAGCACAGGCCATTTGATTCATGTCCCCCACCAATCATTTGTCTAGTCCTCAGATTCTGAAAAACACAATGAGAAGCAAAAAGGTTATTGAACAATTTAGTTCTTTAGTTAATGAACTAACGAAATCAAATTATATGGAGATTTGAGATGAAGGACGGATGATAAAGAAAGGGAGGAACTCAAATGGGCATCTCCAAAAACTTAGGAAATTGAACCATTAGCTAATGTAATAGAGTTGGACACCCCATGAGGTGTGGAATGTAACGAAGACAACAATTTAGAGTTACCAGCTATATGATGAGTAGCTCCAGAATCTATAACCTAGGAGTCAGACACTGTAAAAGGTAAACAAGATGAACTACCTTTTGAGCTATGTGCTAGAGTTGCAGTGGGAGCTGAAGTTCCTATCACTTGTTGGGAGCAAATCCAAGCCTCATATTATGCACGTGTCAATGTAACCGAATCTTTTGTATTCAACACATTAGTAGGATCTGATTGAACTGGTGAGGAAGAATCTTCCACTTCAGCAAATGCAACAACTGTGGGTCGAAGCTTTGGATGAAGCATGCAGTAGTAAGCTTCAGTATGTCCAGCCCTCCGACAATGGTTACAATATCGAGAGCCACGGCTACCAATAATTCTATCACGACCACAACGACTTCCACTCTGAATAAACCCACATCCATGACCCCAATAACCACGACCACGAGCTCCACGTCCACTAGAGCCATGAGAAATCATGACACTTGTCTCTAAAGTTGTAGTGGAGATCTTGTTAGTAGGTGTCGAGCGTAAGGCTCGGGAGAAAACCTCATCAACTGTAGGAAGGGAGCTTTCAGACGTAATCTGCTGACGGAGGAATATTCAGGCCCTAGTGCTTTAAGAAATGACACACGGACCCCTGGAGTGCCATAACTTGGCAGAAAGGGATACTTAAGTACCATAACTTACGAAAGGTACACTTAAGTGCCACATTTTAAGAAAAGTGGGACACCTGAGTGTCATCTCCGGCGAAGTTGGCCGGAAATCATATGTGGCATTAAAATATTAATATTTCTCGCGATGTGTCTCGCCGGAAGATTGAGTTAGCTCGAAAACGCCAAAACGACGTCGTTTTGGCATAATTTGAATTTTAATATAATATAAAAATTATTTGAATTAAATTTAAAAATAAATTTATTTAAAACATATAAAAAATAAATTTAAAAAATTTAAAAACTTTAAAAAATTACAAAAAATTTAAAAATTTTACAAAAGATTTAAAAAATTTAAAAAATTTACAAAATTTACAAAAAATTTACAAAATTTACAAAAAATTTAAAAAATTTACAAAAATTTACAAAATTTACAAAAAATTTCAACCCTCAGCCGCCTCCCTTTTCTAATTTTTTTCAAAATTTTTTTGTAAAATTTTAATTTTGCAAACTTTTTTAATTTTTAATTTTTTTAATAAATTTATTTTTAGTTTAATTTAATTAATTTTTATATTAAATTTTTTATCATGTCAGCACCAAAACGACGTCGTTTCGGGTGTTGGCCAGAATAGAGCCCTTAAATCGGCCAGAACGACGTCGTTTTGGTATAAGTTGAATTTTAATATAATATAAAAATTAATTAAATTAAATTTAAAACAAAATAATAATATAATTTATATTTATTTAAAAAAAAAAACGGAGGAGGAGGAGGGGGAAGGCAGCCGGCGGGCCGAGGGCGGAGCCCTCGCCACCGCCGCCTCCCCCGTCGCCGGAAGGTGGGGAGGGTCGGCCGGGGCCGCCTCCTTTTTTTTTTTTTTTTAAAATTTTTTTAAAATTTAAAATTTTCTCATATTTTTTGAATTTTTTAAAATTTTTAAATGAATTTAGTTTTAAATTAAATTAAATTAAATTATATATTAAATTTTTTACCACGTCGGCACCAAAACGACGCCGTTTTGCACTCGTTTCGCCGGAAAATTGACACGTCAGTATTTTGGCTGGATTTTGGCCGGATTGGCACTCAAGTGATCCATTTTGCTCCGATTTTAGTACTTAAGTGTACCTTTCGTAAGTTATGGCACTTAAGTGTCCTTTTGTGCCAAGTTATGGCACTTGAAGCGTTCTTTTGCCTTTAAGAAATAGTATCACTCAAAGATCCTCCTAGTGTTTGACTAATACATTCGGATCATTGGAAGTTGGAAGATAAGCATCTAGCTGTTGTCAAAGTGTAGTGAAATGAGCATAATATTCAGATAGAGACTGATCTCCATGCTGAAGATCAAACAGGGCCTCCCATGTGTCACACACTCGTGTCATTTTATTTTGGCCATAATAAAGTAGAGTACATTTATCCCAAACTTCCTTAGTAGAATTACATTGAATGAAGTGAGGGCTAATCTTCGGATCCATACTATTCCATAACAGTGTACGGATCATTGCATCTCCGGCAATCCAATCATCTACTTTACTCTTATCTTAAGGAAGTGTAGATGTAAGATAATCATGCTGTCTAGTTGCAATAAGATATACTTGTACAACTTTAGGCCATGATGGATAGTTAGTGCCATCCAACTTGACAGATGTCAATTGGAAATGCGTCAAACCAGTAGATGATGTAGAAGCCATCAGTATTAACTCCATTGAGCTCTAATAATGCAATTAGCCAGACAGGTTGAACACAAGAATCGACCGATCCCAATAAGAATGACACAATAATCAAGCACTTAACTCCGGTTGTGCAATCAGCCACGAACAACAAACAGAAATAAGGGTTCAATCGGTCCACCACTGAGTCAATATACTTCACTGAGAGGCTATAAAATCATACCAACTAGCACTTCAAAGATGACCGAAAACCATCCAACACTTGAAAGATTACTATGTGCATACCAACCAGCACTTCGAGAAGCAATATACTTCAATGAGAATTCATATAAGTATATTGGAAAACAAATTCTGACGGTCGAATTTTTTTTTTTTTGATTTTTTTTTTGATTTTTTTTTTGATTTTTTTTTTGATTTTTTTTTTTGATTTTTTATGTTCAGGGTGAAACCCTTGCGGAATCGAAGGCTTCAAAAATCTTAGGATATATGAAAAACACATAATCTAGATCGCAAGACAAACAAAGACCAAATCGTGCAATCGGTCTTCAATCTAGTCATTAAGAAAGAAGGCTGAACACATACCGATTTTGCTGAATGGGCTTCGGCGATTGACGCTGGGCAGTAGTTCTGTCCAGATTTGCAGGATGATTACGCCGGTGAGGGGTGGCTACAGTGAGGGATGGATCTGGGTCTAGAGTTCAGACCTTAGAAAACCAGTGGACAGATCTGGATCTGGGGACGATGACTGAATGACGATGTGGGCGTTCTTTCTGCTCTCTTGTCTAGAGAAGCACGCTGTGGTGGAGGATCTGGATTTAGCGACGGCCTTCATCGCCGGGCTGTGGTGGTGGTGGGGTTGAAATTTTTTTTTTTTTTTTTAAACTGTGCTTTGATACCATGTTGAAAGAGAGAGTATTTTACATATTGTATTCTCTTAATCAAAAAAGGATTATAAGAACACATACAATATATATATATATATATATATATATATATATATATATATATATATGAGTAACCCTCTCAACATAAGAT
Source organism: Eucalyptus guilfoylei (assembly GCA_016097605.1). Lineage (NCBI taxonomy): Eukaryota > Viridiplantae > Streptophyta > Magnoliopsida > Myrtales > Myrtaceae > Eucalyptus > Eucalyptus guilfoylei. The sequence continues at coordinate 16,878,620 of CM027866.1, forward strand.
TAACTATTGACTATTTTACCCTTATTATTATTTCCTAACAACCTTAAAATCTTATATTGATTATGATGTTTCAAATTCTGAAGATGAAGAAGATGACGATGAGGAGATGAAGTTGCTAATCAAAAGATTTCAACACCTTATACGAAAGAGAAGAAACTCCATAGGGAAGAAGCCAACAAAGAAATCCGGAGGAAGAAATTTTTATGATGGAGACGACAATGAAGGTAAGGATGTAATATGTTTTGAGTGTAGGAAAAAGGGTCACATAAAACCCAATTGTCCTTTATTCAAAAAAAAGGAAAGGGAAATTTGAAAAGAAGAAGAAAATTCTAAAAGCTGAGATGTGGAGCAACACGGAATCTGATTCTAGTGATAATGAGTAACGAAATCTATGCTTAATGGCGGACATTGAATTTGAAGAAGATGAGGTAACTAGTTTAGATATTATTCTCGACGATGATGATCTTTTAGAAGAGTTATGCGCGGAACATAAGAAAGCGTTGAAGAAAATTTCCAAGTTGAAAAAGGAAGTCTCTAAATTGATACAACAAAATATTATGAATGAGAAAAAGATCAGTTAGCTGGAAAATGAGAATTCTTCTATCAAGGAAGAGAAAGATATTTTGCAAAAAGAAGTTGATTCCTATAAGGAAGAAATTTCAAAAGTTCGCAAGAAATTTTCTCTCGGCTTGAAGACAATAGAGTATGTTCTCTCTATACAAATGTCGTACTACAACATATTTAGCCTAGGCTTCAAAAATGCAAGTGAGATCAAGAATGCATTTCCAAAGGTCAAGGAAAGATTAAAGTGCCGACCGCCGATCCAACATTAAAAAAAATAAAAAATTGTAAGCAATTTGTCAAGCCTATTGGATTTCAATATTATAATTGCTCGAATTGTGGTGATTCTAATCACTTTAAGCAAGAATGTCTATTTGATTGAAGGAAATCCAAGTCAATCAACTGGAGATTTGATGCTTCCATTAACCAGAAAGGACCCAAACAAATTTGGGTACCAAAAAATAGATGGATTGCTCTATTTGCAGGAATAAAGAAAGAGAAAAATTGGTAAGCAAATGTATGTTTTTAAATTCTCATTATATCTGATAAAATATTTCTACCTTCATAATGTGCTTGATTTATATGACGTATTCTATCATTGGTTATGATTGAAATATCCACATGATTGTTGTTTAGAAATAATGCATTTTTTTTAGGGTTAATACCTTGAAAAACTTCAAATTGGTACACATGTGACAAATTTAACCCAAACTATTTTTTTGACCATGAAAAACCGTAAACCAGTACACTTGTGACAAATTTACCCGATCGACCATAAAAAATCATAAACTGATATATTTATGAAAAATTTACCCCAAACTAATTTATTCGACTGCCAAAAATCCCAAACTAGTACATTTGTAATGAATATACCCCATGTTAAATTTGATTAATACCACAAAAAATACAAAAATTGTAAACTGTGACAAACGGAGAGTAAAATCCCAAATTGATATACCGGTCAATTGTCATGTGTCATTTAACTTAAAATTTAATGGAAACTAACAGAGGGTAAATTTATCACAAGTGTACCGGTTTGGGGTAAATTTGTCAAATGTGTACCGGTTTAGGGTTTTTGGTGCTCAAAAAATTAGTTTTGGGGTAAATTTGTCACAAGTGTACTAGTTTTGGGTTTTTCAGGGTATTAACCCTTTTTTAAAACTGATTCTACGCTCATGTTTGTATCACGTGTTGCGAAGTGAGAATTTTTTGATTATGCATCACGTGATGATCTTTATATGCCATTAGATTCTACAAAGTTTCCTATTTTGCAACTAACAAAAAGAAAGGATCCACATACGTGGATACCGAAAAAAAAAGAAAAACGGATGAGTTTATTGCCAGTAGTTGTATAAAGAAAGCTTGATTGCGATTTACACAAATCATGATGCTATCAAAGAAGGATTTTGAGTGAGAATTTCTTTTTTTTAAAAGTAAGGTGTATTCTGCACATGCACATTGCAATATGAATTGGTAATATTTGTGGCAATATTTATAAGATCTTGCATAGATTTAATGCTTTTACTATTTACATTCCGTTTGCCAAATATGTTAATATTATATTGATATCTATTTGCATTTGAGTTTTATGGTGAAGGAAGAGTATTTTCAATCTTAAAAGATATTATTGCGTATACTTGCTATCTTTTGGAAGTATATATTATAATTGGCAAGATTGATCCACGAATCAAAGGAAGGTATGTACGTGATATTCTCTATATTTTGCAAAGATTTTTTTACAAGAAATTGCAGGTGGCAAAAGAATCTTCCCATACGAAGTTTCAAAAGTTTTGATCCAAAAAATTGTGAAGATTCTGCACCATTTTCAAAGGATTGAAAAAGTCTTTTATTTGCGCAAAATTTGTGCTAATTATTAAAGAAGGAGAAAGGGGATGTACAGTTTAGGCAAAAAATCACAATCATTTCAAAAATGCATCAAATTGAGGGGGAACGTAAATCAAGTGTGAGAAAATCCCGATTAAGTCAATTTAATTTTTGCCTCCTCTTGATTATGGAAGAAAAGGTAATGTATGTTTGAATTTGCTAAGTTCTATATGATCCGGTTAGTATATTTTCTATTTCCACTTACTTTTTGTCATATTTCCATTATCGTTTTATTATGACAAAATGTAGTGAAATTTTTATGTTCATTGCAGCATCTATAAGATATTGTTTCAAAAAATTATGTTTCATGCCAAATATGTTTTGAAGATTGTGTGTGAAGATGAATTGAATCGCGTGTTCACTATGTGATACTCTTTCCATTATTATTGTTTCTTTTGTGATGTTGACAAAAATGGGGAGAAAATGAAAGAAAAGAAGAATGCTAAATGTAGCATGAAGATTTTGAAGATCTTTCATGATCTTGCTCGGGGGGGAGCTATATGGAAACAGGAATTTTTTCTTTCAATTTATTTATATCATGAACTTCCTTAATCAAAGCAAAGAATTTCTTTACAAATCTTATGCACTCTGATTAGCTCGACTTTCTATAAGAAATATGTGCTTATCTCTACGAAATCAGCCAAATTCTTATAGAATTCACATTGTGTCTTATATAAAATCTTGCTTTCAATGAAGCTATTTGATTTATAAATCTTTTCAAAATCTTTTATGAAGTTCTACTTGGAAAGTTTTGTCATCATCAAAAATGGGGAAATTGTTGAGGAAATTTCCCAAATTAATTTTGAAGATTGACAAAACATTTCCATAAATGTTCAATGATTTTGATGAAAGAATTTCCAAGTGACATTCTTGGAGCAATTTGGTTTATCAAGAAGTTCTAATGGAAACTCTAATATATATCATCAAACGTTACTCATCAGACTCAGAGAACTGGACTCAAAGACTTATCAAGACGTTCTGGTTGCCTATGATTAAGATTGTGTTATGTTATGATAATCAATGACAACGATTGAAAGTCTGATGGGATGTGATCAGACGTTACCAATCAGAAACCAAAGTTGTGGTTTAATTATTTCCTTCCTTATGTGTTCTATCAAACGGTTAGGAAGAAGATAATATCTTTGTGCAAGGGCTAGTAGCAATTGGTTGGATTTCCTGCCTTATATATAAGGAGTTCCAAAGGAAAGTATCTCTCAAAGATTTGGATTTCCTGGAATGTTAGACTTGAAGCAAAACATTCTTTCCAAGTTGAAGCACTTGACTTATGGAAACCCAAATTGCTGCATGGGCGGCAGAAATTATGGGAAGTATCGATCTTGGCGATCTTGAAGGCATTAGATCTTCTTAACAAGATCCAGGCCAACAAGTAGATTGGCTAGATAAGTCCTCCTAGAGATATGTCCAACGGTTAGCTTGGACTAGGAGGAGTATAAGAGAAGATTTCGAAGCTGAAGAAATTAGAATTTACATCATGATAATTGAAGTTTTTAATTCCAAAGTTTGAATAATGTTTTGTGATCTTTTACATTCGTCTCTATGAGCATCATTGTGTAACTATTAGAGGTTGAGAGTGTGTGAGGAGCTTGAGTGTTCAGAGCTCAGATTTTATAACCTTTGATCGGTTCTTATAAATGGATTCCAACTAATTGGCTGTAGTATGGGAGAGTGGACGTAGACTTGCAAAAGCCAAACCACTATAATCTTGAGTGTGTAATTCTCTATCCCTTACTCTTTAATTTTCTAATAGAATTGTGCACTCGTAAGATCTGACCACTTCATCAGAGTTGTCTCATTGTAATATCCATTTTAATTATTATTATTTCAGCAAAATCACCTATTCACCCCCCTCTAGATGATATTTTAGCCATAACAATATTTCTCTCGGTCTTTCTTAGCCGAGTTGACGGTCAAAGACTTGCGCACTCTTTGGTGCCAATAGAGAGTTACACCATTATATATTCTGAAGTTACTTTCCATTTAAGAAAGTAATTTATGAAAACACTAGAATTGGATCTTTGTATGGGAGAAAATACCGAATTGCTAGGACTAGACTATTCTTTTGTAAAGATGGTGGGGAAGGTGACATAAGTGGCCACCGAACTTTAGTCTAATATGTGTTGACTCTAGCCTTTCAATATGTTCAATGTAGTGTTTGAACTCTTGCTAAATGTTCAATGTAGTCATTCTGTTTGCCCAAACGACAAATCAAATATTATTTGATAACATGAATTATTATATGTTCAAATGGACTCTAAAAATGACAAGTCAATAGGTCCTTTTTATTGATCTACTTTAGAGAATAAACAAATTAGGCATTAACATATCCATCATTTTTTAATGACGTGAATTCTTATATGCTAGTTGAAATGAATATCTTACTTGGATAATCCACGTGTGACCTTTTTTCTTTTCTGGTTATCGACCATTCAAACTAAACCTGATCGGAAGCCATAACAACAGATTCTTTCAACTTGTCGTAACAACGACATTGAACATTTTCATATAATTTAAGGATTAGATTAAATATTTACTAATAGTTAATGAATTATATTGAATGAATTAAAAGTCCGGGGATGATATTGTTTAGTAAATCAAAGTTTATGAACCATTTGCGTAATTTTTCTAAGACGATGTACAATATCTTGGGCAAATATCCTCATGATAGATAGATCAAACATGCTTTTTTTATGAATAGATACAATGCTTTGAAGTGCTATAGTTTTATGTTAAGCCCTACTTTCCTTTATGGCAAACATAACTCAACTTTCCTTTTCAAATACCTGTTTTTAAAGAAAGATCAGAAAAATTTAGTCGTGAAGCACACCATCTAAAATGAAAAGAAGGGGCTATCCTAGGTAAGGCAAACGCGCCGTCCCACCCTAATGGACGTTGAATGGTTGTCTCGGCCGATCGTCCTGCTTAGGGACACAGAAAACCTTAAGTATAGATTAGAGGTCACGCACTCCCATTTCCACCATTCATTGTTCTCTCACAAATTGTCACAAATTCCAACTTTTTTATAAATGCTTTCCTCGCTCTCTATCTCGCAATGGATCCCAACCGCTTTCCGGCCCACTTCCAGATGACTAGCCTAGTACCTCTAGATTGGCTGTGCTACTTCTATTCATTTATTGCCTCGAGGATGCAGGGAACTCCCTATGTGCATGCTCCATAGTGAGGCCAGATAGCGAGGGGCCCCCGTCGAGGAATCGACCTCCATCGGATTTGCACCTTCAATTCAAGCCCTAAATTCAAGATCGGAACTACTAGCTCCCCAAATTGGAGCTCCCGATCGACATTCCCCAATCAACTCCACCAATTCAAAAACCCTAAGTAGAATGCGAACATGAAAAAGTCAGCTAGTGCTAGAGACTAGCAACAGTCGACCTCGCTTCCTTCGCCATCTTGGTGAGGCCCCTCCTTGCTGGCCTTTGGCAAGGCTGGCCAAGGGTTCTTATTGGATTTGGTGAAGGGTAGCCTTGCCCAACCCTCACCAAAGGTTAGTGAGGGCGTTTCAGCCCTTGTAAGTGGGCAACCTCCACCAGCCATCACTAGAGGTGTCAAAAATCGAACCAAAAACCGAACTGAACCGAACTGAACTGAAAAATTTGGTTTTTTCTGTTTGGTTTTCATTTGGTTCGGTTCTCATTAAAAACTAAAATTTTTTTTATTGGTTAACCGAACCAAACCGAACCCACAAATCGATAAGAGCTTATTTCTTGGAAACGAAAAATATATACAACAGAAAAAAAAAAAAAAAAAAAAAAAAATGCAAAAATCGAAAATCGAAAGCTAAAAACCAAAAACCAAAAAACCGAACAGAACCGAACCGAATCGAACCAAAATGTCGGTTCAATTCGAGTCTCATTCGGTTCGGTTTGGAAGTTTTCCTAACGGTTCGATTCGTTCGGTTTTTCAAAAAAACCGAACCGAACCAAACCATTAACACCCCTAGCTATCACAAAGGCTAGCAACTGGCAAAGGGGGCAAAAAAAGAGAAGGGAAAGAAGGAAAAAGAAAATAAAACAAATAATTAATAAAAAAATTAACAATTATTCAAAAATTAAAAATGTCCACGTCGGCACCAAATGTGTCACATAAGGCGTCTGGCATTCATGTCTGTAATTTCTGACCTAAATTAGCGAGATTGACTATATTTGTACCAATATAAAAATCTTTGAAACTAAATTGGCCCAATTGAGAGATTTATGACTGAATTGACATTAATGTAATGGTATATGACTTTTTTAGTATTATTCCTCAAGTAAATGAGATAATATCTATGGGGAAATCATGAGAATGTCATATAGAGTTGCTCTGCAAGCAACAGAGAAAGGAACATGACTAAGTCAGCCTTCAGATGCGAGAACTAGGTGGAATTCCCGTTTATTGATGTTTTAGAGAAGGAGAAAAGTGTCATAAAAGTCATAAATCTATTGCTTTAGTGCCAATTTAATATTAAACCTTTTATTGGTACTAATTTAATTTTAAACATTTTGATTTAGTGTCAATTTAATCAATTTATCTAATTTTCGCTGAATATTACTAACATGGACACAAATCGACTTACATGGTACCATCAACGCTAACATTGTCAAATTTTAATAATATTTTAATAAGTTTTCGATTTTTTTTCTTTTTTTCTTTTTTTTTTCTTATTCCTTTTGCCAGTGACCGGCCATCAATCATAAGCGATGGTCAGCCCTCGGCCATGGCGAGGCCAAGCCCCGATGAGGGCACGTTGGCTAGGCCAACTTTAGCAAAAGATTTATGACTAAATTAGTACAAACACAATAGGTTTATGACTTTTAAGACACGTTTCCCTTGTGAGAAGGCATGTGACCAAAGGGACATGCCTACACTATTCTCCAGCAGCTAGAGCGCAATCGCCAGTCAATAGCCACTAGCACGTCGGGATTGGATGGATGGTCAGTGAAGTTATTGGGGTCTTTTTTGAAGGTGTTCCATGATGCAATGGACCCCATGCATGCCCATAATATATATATTTAAATCATTTCGATGCCATCAGTAAAATGAAAAATATCAAATTTATAAGAAGTTTAAATATATCTTATTGAGTAGGTAGCTAATCACTTCAATACCATACATCAGCTCTTCCCAATTGTAGTAGGTTTTCAATAGTTAATTTGCCTTGTCTACTCTTCACCTTGGAAGGATCCAACACACTGAAATTTTGCAGGCAGTACTGTCCACATGAACCAAAGTCCAGCTGAGGAAAATGTTCTTTACCAATGAAACAAGTGCGCGTAAATGCTTTGCCAATTTCGTAACGAGAGAGGATAGTTGAAATTAATGTTCGACCGACATGTAAATCCAATAGGGAGATAGAAAGGTGAATGGCATGATTAGGTTTGCTTGTGGCTGGGAATAAATTGGATCAAGAAAGCGGTCTGCGCAGTGGACGTACAGTTCGTTCCCGGGCTGAAAAATGGCCGGAAATCGGGCTTCAGTGGCCCAGGAACAACCCTACACTAACCGCTAATAAAATCACTATAATCACGATGCTGCTGGGTAAGCCTGATATTGTTCGACAATAAGCATGCTCATAAATGCAATCTGTGTGCTATGTTAGATATTTGCATACGTATGTACAGATATACACATATTGGCTCTATTTACGTGTTCAATTTAAAAAAAAAAAATTACTCTTTTCATCTTGTGGCTAGTTTGATAACTAACTAGCAATTTGCACTATCCATTAGATAATTAGTAGGAAAAAGGGTGGAAAGATTTACAGAAGTATCTTTACAAGATGCAAACTATTCGAAACCCCTCCTTGTAAACATTTTAAACCGATTCTCG